>JZKD02S1718036.1:33411-44985 GCA_000966675.3 Picea glauca
TTTATTTTATTATTCCTTGATTAAATCACTTAATTAATTAATTAATTAACCATTTTACCTCTAAAAAGTGATTTATCCATCCTTATGGCTTCTCCGGCCACTGAAAGTCACTTCTTATCATCTTATCTTGTAGTGCTCTTCTTCCCGATTTCGATGAGCTATCACACTAAGATGTTTCTCCAAGTAATATGCCCATTATGACCTTCTTATTGAATTTAATTAAGATATGACCCATAATAACTCAAAGTTACAAAAATCGTCGGAATGCAACAAAACCAAAGCCAAGCTATGCGGAATGGATCCTGATGATGAACGATGCAAATCGGGCCCAAATAAACCCCTCAATATCTCCCGAACTCTCTGTCACCCCTATCTGGCTACTCGGGTAGCCATAACACTTTGAAATGTTGTAATGTTATAATGTCCCAAAATGGGGACATTGCAGAATGTAGTCATCTCTGAGTATCTTTCAGGATAATAACCAATATCGTTAGAGCCTCGATATGGCCTTCCCTCCAATTATTAGGTATCATTGGCGTCATCTTTCAAATAGGACACATGAAGATTTGGTAGTGTTTGGTTCCGAATTCAAAAGTACCCCCTCCTTGGTATGTGTTCATTGAAGCTTGCTATTTTTCTCTAGCATCCTTTATCTTTTCCAATCCATCCTCGTGTTGATGCATTTTAAGATTTGTTTCCAACAATATCACATTATTCCTCTTTGTAAGGCATCATTCTTTTGGGTAATATTAATGCTTGTATTGTGACCTAGCATATTTTGATTCACAATATGACTAAGGATGAACTTTTCCTTCAAGAGCTTGATTTAGAGGATTTTGAACTTTGTTACCCCTCATCTTACATGAGGTCTTTTCTCGCTTGAAGACCTTACCCATTCAAATTGTGTGGTGTTTTCGATGAGTATATTTTGGTTTGATGCATATTTTTCATGGATTAACACCTTGTTGGCTTCAATGTTTTTAAACTTGGTCAACTCAAACTTGGACTCAGCCGAGTTGATCAAGTTAACCATAAACTGAGTGAACTTGGCCCTCTGCTTGGTTTAGGGATAGGCTTGGTACCGAACTGGTCCATCTCGACCGAGTCTATACCTACTCGACTGGGCTGGTCATCATCCTTGACGCAACATGGAGTTTTAGGAAAATTTAAATTAATTTTTTTTTCTACATAAGCCCTAAATCCTATCACCCTAAACCCTAAAAACAAACTATGTAGAGACCCCCCCCCACCTTTATTTTCCTCATACCTCTCTCATTGAGCATTTGTGAGCATTTGGAGCAGCATTGGAGAGTTGTGATTTAGAGTGAGCTTGGAGCTTGTTTGGCAATCCTCTTGGGCCGTTCGCGGTGGATTTGGCATCTAAGCGAGGAGGCTACAACCCATCTTCAAACTTGGAATAGTTGTGGACTTGATTCTTGTTTTGACTACCCATTTATCTCATTCCAAGGTATGCTAATAGTTAAATCTGCCCCTGTTTTCTTCTCTCATGAAATTGCAGATGTGGAATCTGTCTTTTAAGTTTACTATTTTGTTGCTTCAACCTTCTACTAGTTTGAAGTCTGAACTTTGCATATCAAGATAGGGCTTGCATATTTGAATTTGCATATTTGTTTCCATTTAAATTTTACCATGGCCCCAAGATTCAAAGACCGTACATGGATCCATGGTGATTTTGTTGATGAGGAGATGATTTTGGATTGTATAAGGGGCCAAGTTGCCCCACGCACGACACTGTCAAAGGAGATTGAACATATTAGATTGGAATTGCAAAATCAGTTTGAGAAATTTGAAGAAGACAAGGTTAGGCAAAAAGAGATAAATGCTGAAATAGGGAGGAAGAGACAACTTGTTGCAATGAGGGATTCTAGATCCGTAGCAAATCCTAGTGTTGATTTTGAAGGCTCTTCTCTATCCCTTCTAACAGTAACAATGTAAGGGACCCCTTTGGTTATGTTCCTCCCCCTCATGAAATCCAACCTAGAAAGAAGAAGAACATTCAAAGTTATTTTACACCGTTCCACACCCCTGTTAGTGCCAATGCTTCTCAACCAAGTCAAACTCAGCCCACCCTAGATATCCATTATCAGAATCAATATAATGAAGTTTGCTTTTGAATACATAGCTAGATGGTGGTATGATGTAGATATCTCTTTTAATGTTTCTTGCTCACCTTATTACTAATTTATGTGGGATTCCTTTATTGCTATCAAAAAGGGATTCAAAGGCCCTAGTATGCATGACTTGAGGGGATCTCTTTTGCAAAAAGACATTTTTTCCATAGATGAATACTTGAAGGGTTTTAAAGAGTCATGTGTTAAAACATGATGTTCCGTCATGTCAGATGGATGGACTGATGGAAAGAACCATACTATGATAAATTTCCTTGTCTCTTGCCCTCAAGGAACCATGTTTTTGAAATCGGTTGATGCATTTGATAAGGGGAAAGATGCAAACTTGTTATTTCGTCTTTTGGATGAGATTGTGTTAGCACAAATTTCCACCCTCTGAATTGAGCTGATAAACCTGTTATAACAGCGGTGTAAAAATGGCTAATTAAATGAGTAATAGCCCCAAATTGTCACAGGCTAAACCCCTCCCCGTTTGGGCTAGTGCTTGCTAGCCTTTGGGGGGAGTCCCTAGGCACCCTTGGTCCCTTGCTACTGTCGTTTTATACTGATTTTCTGCGTTTAAACTAAAAAAACAGCGAGCTGTTCGTCTTGGACAGCATGTCAAAACTGTCCAAATCTATAGGAAAATATCATTTCTTCACTTGGAGGGATCCTGCAAGGTTAGCACAATGAATATGGAATAGAAATTGAACATAAAATTACTCAAAAGATTGATAAAATCACAATGAACAGTTTAGAAAATGACAAATCASATTGCAAAATTCACAAAATACCGACAAAATTTACAAAATTCACAAAATACCGACAAAATTTACAAAATTCACAAAATTCACAAGGTTAGAARACAAACACAAATTTCTTTATTGATAGGCTTGCAAGAGGGTTGGTTGCACCACAATTGGCAAGTCCAAAACCAGTACAATGATCACTTTGCTCAAAGAAGAGTCACTAGACTAAGAGAGACAGCGAGGAATGAGGTAATAACAAAGTATTACTTGAACCATTGGGTTGGCAGTGAGGTCATGACCATGAAGGGTTTTCATGACAACATTTGTCAGACCAGAGAATTCAAGAATAACATGACCCAAATTGTGACTACCCATGAAATTATTAAAATCATTAATAATTCTTTCTTGAAATGTTTTTCCTCCATAGTTATATAATATATGGTTTAAAGATGCTATATACCTATATGATGCATGCAATGTTTAAAATGATGGAACATTCGAATACCTGGATATCAAACAGAGAGTTCAAGAAGTTGAGCGGGAAGAAGGGGAAGTTATTGCAAGAGCACTGGTTAGAAAGACATCGATAAGCTGGATTAAATGTACACACAAGAATAGTCTGGAAGCGAGTGTGAGCTTGAGTGGAATAAGTGTTATGGAAAATGCGTTGGGGAGATAGTTTGAAGGAAAAGGGGAAGTGCAAAAGGAACAAAGTAGAAAAATGTGCAGAGACATGTTAGAGAAAGAAAACAAGTGGTGACAAAATGAGAGACAGAAAACGAGAGACTGCACAGTTGGGTGGACAGGTGACAACAGAAAACAGGGCAAGAATATAAGTTGGGGAGTGCACAGATTCGAGGAGGAGGTTGTCAGTGTGGATTTGTGACTTAAAGGGAAGAATGTGCAAATGAAGAAAATGGAGTCAGCACAGATGACAGTTGAAGAAAGNTGAGAGCTAGAGAGCTATACCTCAAGGCTCAGATAGTGAGAGGCTCATTTCTGTATCATATGTAATCTATTGTATTATTAAAGAAATCTGGTTTGCGCTTGAATGTATGTGCAATATGATTGTGTAGTAGACTGTAATTTTGATTCAGTTTAGTGCTAGTTTTGTTGTTATATTTTTAAGTTCACTGTGCAGATCAGTGAGAAGTTGGCTACCAAGTTTCTGTTGTGTCAAACTACATACTTAACTATTTGGAGAAAATATCTTTTATGACCTGGAATCAGACATCCAACAAAAGGCATTTTTGTGTTATTTTTTAAACCCAGCATGCAGAATATTTCTTACCAATAATTTAACTACCCAGAAATTAAATCAATGCTGATATAAAACTTTTGTAAACTATGAAGAAAATTACAGTTGAGTTTTTAACAATTTTTTCACAGCAGAAACAACATGAAACCAAGCACATAAATAATAAACACCAGAAATTTACCCTGGAAACCCTAGTGTGGGGAAAACCAGCAAAGAGGGGCTTTATTGGCTTCAGAGGAAATTGTTTTACAGCAGTAATAAAATCAGAAATTTCTTACAGAAAATTTCTACTCTTTCCTTGGCTGTACGGCCCAGAACAAATGAGCTTGTACGGCCCAGCAATTTCACACAACAAACTTGGCCTGTACGGCCCTCTGAAATCGACCTCTCTTTCAGCTGTATGGCCCCCAAAAACTCGCCAAGGTTTGCTGCTTTATGGCCCCAAGAAAATCGGCATCTTTTGCTGCTGTACAGCCTCAAGGAAATCGGCCCTCTTGCTGCTGTACGGCCTCCAGAAATTTGGCACTCTTTATTTGCTGCTGTACAGCCCTCTTCATCAGCCCAGGTCGCCCTCTCTCTCAGCCAGCAAATCGACCTCTTCCTCAGCCAAGCGCCCTATTCTTCTGTTTGTTCAATGAGTGTGTTGTGTCCTCTAACCCTCAGCCTCCTTTTTATCACTCTATTTACCTTCTCATGATCTTTCTAGAAGAATCTGGAAATTCTCTTTAAGTGAAATATTTATTTCCTTGAGTCATAAACTTAGGAAATCTGAGTGAAAAGCCAATAAAAATTATTTACATAATTTTTATGCTTTTCTTAAGTCAAAACTTAGGATAAAATTAAAATGCTTATCTGCATATTAATTAATTGTCTATCAGCATGCCTGGACACTTGGGCCTATGCTGAGACACCTATTTAATTTGGTGAAAGCCACTGGAAGTCATATGTCGAGACTCAAAACTATATCAGTGGGATTCTATGAACTCATATACTTACATAACGTTTTTGTGGAAACATGTTTTAGGACCTAGAATCAGGAAGGCATCAAAGGGCATTTTTTTCTTTCTTAATCTGGTCAAAAGAGCTAAAGTTATGTACCAAGACAATAGCAAGGAAACTTCCAAAATTAAATAAGAAAAGTCTGTATGATGTGTTTTTGCTTATAAAATCATTTGCTTACATAACCACTTTGAGAAATTATATTTCTGACTGGCGTTTCTGCTTGAGATGGTGTACAGATAATCCCTACTTTGTTGCAGAACAATGGCTTTTGAAAGAAGGGCTTCCGCTAACATATAAGGAACAGATTGTACAATTTATTTTGAAAAATACAGGACAGACAAATGCTCCATTGGACTATTCATTTGTTGATCCTTATACTGGTGGTATGTGCAACAGAAATCATTGTTCTTTATTTTATTTTTTCGAGGCTTATTTTAATATAGGGTGCACATGGACCTTTCTTCAGAAAACAAAAGAAAATCGTATCATTTTATATTTTCATGAGTGTACTGGACAGGAGCAGTGTTGACACTTTGCCCTCTAAATTTTAACTAGATACCTATATTTTGCAGGAAATGCTTATATGCCTGGACAGTCATCTTCATTAGTGCCAGGTATTATCATTAGCTTTATTATCATCAGTATCACTTTTCGGATTTCCTTTCATTCCTAGTATGCTGTCGAAGGTAATGTAGCGGTGAACAACTGAGGGTACTGAAGTAATAATGTCTGGTTCTTTGTGCATATGTGTGTACGCCTATGTTGTAGAAAAGTGCTAGATAGTGTTATGGTATATATTAATTTCGTCTGTTGAGGTTGTTTGCTATGCACTCTTATTAATTCTTTCTATCATAATTGTTTGATATTTCTGAAAACTTGCAGGGAAAACTGAAAAATATAGCTTCAAGCATATTCCAAAGGTTATCGATATTTTTCTTATTCAGTAGTTACAGAAGACACTATATACTGTGACATTCCTTTTTCCATATTTGTTGGTTTTGTTTTTAATAAATAATTTCTCCTTTACTTTTTGATAGTTTTTAACTGTTGAAAGTGTCCTCTCCAGACATCTCTTATTATTATTTTTTTCTCGCAGAGGGGAATGCTTTTTTTCGATACAGCACAGTTTGATGGTATTCTTCGAAAGATCACAGAATTCAATAATGCATTGACATCAGATGAGGTAATTCTTTTGAATTCAAATTTTATCAATCAAGAAAGCTACATGCAGCTTGTAAAAGATTCACTTATTTCCAATGTTGCACTTATTGTTATCAGGAGTTTATTGGGGGGGGTCCAAAATTGAAATTATTGGAAATATCGGGGAAAATATCAGAAATTATCGGGAAACTTTTAAAAATGCAAAAATAATGATTTTTTTTTTTTTTCATTTTTTAAAACTTCTAAAGCAACATCAACATCAAACAAACACATTGTTACATAAATACTAAGTTACCGCGATTTGTATACGAATACTGATCCAGATCCAGATCCAGATCCAGATATGATCCAGATCCAGATACGGCCAGGATCTGGATACGGCCAGGAAACGCCAAGCACAAACAATATAAATATATTTTTTTATAATTTTTAGAAATAAAATTTATAAATTTTATAGTATATAACTTATGTATATTTATATTATGTGATACTTATATTAATTAAATTAAAATTAATATAGTATTTATAAGTGTTAAACATTAATTTTATTTATATACATCAAATTATAAACATTCTTAATACTAGTTATAAACAATGTCAAATTATAAACATTCTTAATACTAATTATAAACAATGTCAAATTATAAACATTCTTAATACTAATTATAAACAATGTCAAATTATAAACATTCTTAATATTAATTATAAACATTCTAAACATAAAGTAAAAGGGGCAAATATTTAATAATCATTCATGTCTAAAATGAATTGGGATTTACGAAATATCATAAACCATCCGAAAAGCATAAACCATAGGGGTGATTTGATTATAGTGCACGTGGATTTCGAAATTCGCAAGTACCAAGTAATTGTGCCCGAAATTGACCACGAGATGCTATTCGAAGGTATTACCAATGGATAACTTGGGCGACATCAGACCCGATAGATTGAAATACTAGAGGGAGTAACTTGGGCGACACCAAAGACGAGAGAATTGTCCACTACAATGCCTTAGAAACTGGTCGTGGCTGCCACAACTCAAGTCGTGATGGTAAATACGGAGATGTTGTCGGGTCCGGGTCGAATCTGTTGCTGGGTAAACTGCTATTTCTTGTGCCGCAGCTGTGAAAAAGAGGTACCAACCCGAAAAGGTGTCGTTAAACCAACTCTTCTGTAAGAAAGTCGCCTAACTGTTAAGAGCGAGTGGATCGGATCCAGTGCCCCGACCCCACAGATCCGGTAACATAGCATAAATATGAAAATTAAACTGCAATCTAATATGTATATGATGTCAAGTGGTCCATCAAACATCGATACTAAAATATGATATTTGTCTTGACTCTTGACTCTTGAGTCATAAGTCCTAAGTTATGATAGGGTAATACAAAATCATATCAATATGAAAATAAATGTATCTCATGAGATGATCATCATGAAGCATCTAGATTCTAGATACTATAAGGATAATCATAGTGCACTAAGAAGGCACGATCGAGGATTAGGTTTCCCCTGCCCCTGAGGAGCTTGCGGTTCAAATGAGATGTTAAATTTAGAGCTACTATTAAGTTCTTTTCAGTTTACTAGACAATAATAGCATAAGAAGGATCATTGAAAGCATCCATCTATGGGATTTAAGCCCCCATGAAGGTCTGAGCTAATCATTCCCTCATGTGTACCTATCCACCAAGCAAGGTCTTGCAACAACAATGAGTACGCCCTCCAGGGGTTCATAAATCACAGGGATCATAGCATGTAAATCACATCCAATAATTGAATTACCCAAACATGTGCATCAAACCCCCCTTAATCCAGACAAATGCTCAAAAATGTCATGCAATTTGACAATTTAGGTTTGGAGAAGGTCTTAGGGTGTCCTTTTGGGCTAACCTCTCTTAAGTTTGGGATATTTCCCATGTGGGGTCTAATCCAGGTGATGTAAGTGTATGAGCTGGCATGGGGTAGATGTTTGGGCATGGGGTGCATGTAATAATAGGGAAATGTAAATTCTTACCTGTGGGTGCCTTTGTAGAGAGCGAGCTGCACCTTGTCATTAATGCAATTATTTCCTAGCCCATTCATTGTCTTTTACTCTTAGCTTTATTTCCTTTGATCTTTTTCTCTTGTGCTTCAAGGGAATAGCTGAGGGCCACTGTCTTGGCTTGATGACCAGAGGTGATAGCGTTATCCATAAACATTTCATGGAAATGAGAAGGATGGTTCATGATGAGACCCCCTTTCTCTTGGCTATGCCATCGAGAGCCACTACCTTGGTTTGGTGACCAGATAGATGGTAATGTCATACCACTACATGCCCATGGTCATCATAGGCCGACTCATGATGAGACCCCCTATCCATCAACTAATACCTTGAGTGTTTATATTATCTTATGGGTCCCCTTTTCTTATTGAGAAGCTTTTCATTGTTTTTTCAGGGATCCCTGGGCGAAGCATCTCGAAGGTTTCAACATTGGCTTTTAACTCTTGCCAACTACTTTTACCCTCTGGGCCTTTAGGCCCTTCTTCCCATGAGGTAAGGTGCAACCCTTCCTAGTATAGCCAATCCCAATGCCGAAACAAGGATAGGGGAGATGAATGGAATAAAGATGGAAAATGGTAAGTATGGAGCGAACGGAAGATGACCTTTCACAGATCCACCCAGTAGCAATCCATCCTAAAGAGAAATCGACTTACTAGGGCACCTTGTCACCCCTCCAGGTATGAACGAGGCAAAGAGCATAATTTCCAAGCAAACATCATGAAATGAAGAAGGATTCAATACAACATATTCAAGTGCTTCCAAAGTTAGAGTGATACATACCATGATACCCAGACTCATTACCTCATGGAGCAAGACCCACTGTTACTCTAGGACCAAGGTGGTGGGATGGATACTGCTGCTGGTGATAAGTGGACTGCACTGATGAAAAGAGGGGCCCTCCGGGGCCATGACGAAGTCGTCTGGCTCTCGGTACTCCATGTCTAGGACCTGTGGGCCTCGAGACGTGATCTCCTTAGTTATCCTTAAGCTAGGGGATAACAAGGCCATTTATTATGGTCTTGGAAAGTCTAGAACTAAGCAACATCTTGTATGAAGAGGCTTCTTGTCAAGAAGCTAGCAAGGAAATAACTTTTCAATTGGAGAGACCTATCAGATGAGGACACAAGAGAGTGGAAGACTTGGCACAATTTTCAAATTTTTTTGGGAGCGACAACGTTTTTTATATAATACATATTTTAATATATTTTGATGCATATATGTAAAAACAACATGCATAATGTCAAATCAATTGCAAAAAACATGAAAACATAGATTTAAGATCATTTCACTATTTGATTAGTGATGATCATTAAAACATCAACCATTTAGTACACATATAACATCAATCATAAAAAATTGTCATCAACAGATTGTAACAAACGACATCAACCACAAAATGAAATAGACTCTAGAGTCTAGAGCATCATATTCATTACCAAAGAGTTGTAAGATTTAGTCAATAGTTCAAACTTCAAACTTTAAACTTCAAAGGTAAACTGTCATATAATGTTCATAACTGTTGATTTTCAGAACCCAACACCTGACTAATAGTCCCAAATGAAATCACTTCATTAATTAAAAGCACAACTGAGTTTTAACTAAATAGCGGAAGCATTAACAACATAAACCAAACACATTTGCACATGAAATTTTCGGGCAAACAACCCCTGGAAAAACCCTTCCGGGAAAACCGGATCTCTGATGATTTTATTAAATAAAATCAGTGATCCCGTCTTGGGATAATAACCCTTTTGAGAAATACACTGCAACAATAACCTACCCCTCCTGGTAGATATCTCCTTGCTGCCTTTCCTTGGCCCCTGCCCTTGCACACATGAGTGTTCACTCACTCTTTGAGTACCATCACTATCTTGTGTGTCTCATCCTCTCACCTAGGCTACCTTTTATTACATTGAGTTAACCTTAAGTCCAAAGCCCTAGATCTCTCGAAGTGATCAACGACTGAGATCTAATTTCCAGTTCACTTTATATTTGACGGCTAGGACTTAATTTAACTCACTTAAGTTACTAATGCCAAAACATAGGCATTTAACTTAGTTAATATAAACGTGCTTTCACTTTAATAATTACACATAAAGTGAATTCCTAAGGTTTTTTGGGAGGTTACAAGGATGACTTCCACGTGCTAGACACAAACCATCGTGGAAGTACCTGTCCGATGCTACAAACATCAACACTCCCTCTTAGCGAGGAAGGTACTTGTACCACCCGGAGGTAGCTTTGTCTTCGCTATCAGATCTGCTGCCATGGCTGCTTCCTCTAAAACTAAAGCTATCCCTGCCATCGTGCTCTGACCCGTCTTTGAAGACATTTATTGACTGTTTGGATCCCTACCCGAGACTCATTGCCCGGGCCCTTGCTTGAGGCATCTGCCCACTGTTTGGGTGCTGCACGTACCTCTATGAGATGCCTGGATGCCCAACTAAGTCTGCTCGCGACTCTCGGCTTTGCTGGCACCCTGCTGTTCTGTTGGTAGGTGGCTTTGCTTGTTGGCCTACCTTTGGCTCCTTCTGCTGGTGTCTGCACCAGCACCTCACACGCCTCAGCCAGGGATTAGCCGACTCCTCTGCACCAACTTCGTCTTTCCACTAGCTGCTGCCTTGCTCCACGACTCTTTCTCTGCCATCTTGTGCCTTCACTTTTCCACATCGACTGTCTGACTATATGCGACTGTCCTATCTGGCCGCACCTCTCTAGATGTATCGCCGCTTTTCTTCCTCTCCGTTGTCGCTCCTGTCTTGCACGATGCGCGACTTACAACCTTATGTGACCTGTCTTTTCCTTTGGCAGATGATGTCCACACCTTTCGCGTGGCCCTGCTTTGCAAAAATTTTCTTGTCCGTTTTACCTCTTAACCTCCCAATCAGTCCGCCGCCTTCAATTCGCCTCTCGCAGCTTTGCTGCGCACATCACATCCAGTCTTATGGTGATTTGTCTCAATGGATCTCTCGCTGCAGCTGACAACTGTGGCTGTCGGCCGGCGCCTAGCCCACAGACTCCACTTCAACCTGAAGAAATTTAAGGTTCCTAAGGCTGCCCAACAGGCCTGCCATATGACCTCTTGTTGGGCACTAAGTTCAAGGTACTTTCAAACTGTTTTCCTCACTTTTTTAGGACTGTTTTCTCGCTGTTGAAAACAGCCAACAAAGCTGAACTTTAACCACTTGAAAATATGCCTTAAGCTTATGATTGCATGCTCTTTTGGTGCCTCTTTGT
>JZKD02S1718047.1:0-14020 GCA_000966675.3 Picea glauca
TTTCTACCTAATGCTCCTCTTATCATGTGATTTGGAAATCATTAGCAAGTTATTTTTGATCGCTAACATCTGGCTCCAACTGGGGTGGAGACCTCCCTGCGAGGCTTCCAAGAACCACAGATCTAATGCCTTTCTAGAAAAATAAAATCTAAACTTAATGTCTATTGTTCCATTGGGCATGGAGTCAGTATTCCATTGGGCATGGATTCAACCATTCACATGTTTTTGAAAACCTTTCATGACATGTATAAATGATCTCTGTATATCTTCTAGACTGATATATAATATGTTTTTATTTCTCTCAGCCTTTGTTATGCTTCATACACATTACAATATGTTTGTTGTTCTGCTGTTGCAGTGGAAAAAACCTGGTAAAATGAAATGTTAATTTGATTCCATATGAAATTCCTTGTACCTTTGTTTCTATTCATCACCAGAGTGACCACTTTCTTTCCATGAAGCATAGATACAAAAAATTTACCTTTACCTCTATATACGCCTTTACTTTCTTTTGCTTGTTGATGCTTCAGGGATCCTTGGATTTTTTCACAATACCTGTAGCATGTAGCATCTATGAACATCTGGGAAATCTTAGGCTGAGATTTCAAATATGTTATATCATTGAGCTCTTTCTTGAGTAGAATTTTTCCCTTCTTTATCTGCAAAACAATGTCAATATCTTCAATACAATGGAATCGGGTTTGGGGGAAACAAATTCAGCACCAGTAGAAGGAGTCTAGGGCTCAACAAAGATAAATGTGAGATATGAAGAATATGCTTGAGTAGAGGCCCAAATTTTAGGAAGCTTAAGAGACACAAGGGGTTTCAAATCTTTTCTGTGAGTCACATTCGACTAGGAAGATTAAGGATAGGTCACGTGATGAGGAGTAGTCAAGTTAATCATAGAGGAGAACTTTGAATGAAGATCAGATCCAAACATCATGGAAAAATAGGAGATTTGATAAATCTAGGTTAGCTAAATCAAATTAAATAATGATTATGGAAGAAATGGATCGACCAAACCTCAATGATATTTCCTAGCATTCATTTCAGCAGTTAAATGATCAAGATGACACCTATACTTTGGCAGTTGAAGATCTTGTTTTGATGTGCTAACTATTTGGCATGCTCTGCAATTTCGGTGGCTTAGAATGCCCTGAGATTTCAGTTTTAGCTGTCGAAAGTTAGTACTTTCGGTAGCTTACAACACTTTGAAACATACCCCTTAGCCACCAAAAACTGTCTTTTGAGATTATTTATCAATGAAGTGCTGACTCAAGAACTTTCATAAAATACAAGTCTAAAGCTCTTCTAAAAGACTCTTAATAAATTTTCTCTCTAATGGCCATCTTGTATGTGATGTCTAAATAATTTGCAGGTTATTTTTGGGAAATAACATCTTCAAGACCTACCATTATTCACACAAGGTGACTGATACATCTGCTGCAAACTGGAGAAAAGAAATGCTCGGGCAACGAGATTATTTCCTACCCTACTCTACTCTAACCAGTTCTGCAATTGGTTAAGTGAATGTTGATTTCCATAGCAGCCATCCAAACAATTTTAACACTGAAATAATCTCATCATTCACACTGATCAATAACTGTTGTTTGAAGTGTAACAAGAATGATAAGAAGCCATTCACAAAACCAAACTCACCAGAAAACATGTGCAATCTAAAGAAGTCTGGAACTTTCAATTTCTCTGAAATGTATGATTCTATGAAGGCTGCCACTGGGTCTTTAAAACACAGATCTGAAAGATACTAATCTTCAAGAAACAAATGTATATCTATGGTAACCTATTTCTCAACCATGATTGTTCTTCTATTAGAAGATTGATTAACTTCTTGTTCCTTTTTGATTACATTGTGATCATCAAACACTATGAACTTCTCTTTAGAAAAGTTTTCAGAGGATGATGATAGAGAAGTGTTTGAATGATAGCGATCATGATCAGTTTTAAAAATGTAATTGTCTATACAATCATTAGTTATCATAGGTTCAAAATGCTTTGTAAACTAATCATAAATTTTACATGAATGCCTATTTCTGGAATATTCTGCAAAAGTTGATGAATTTGATTCACAATCTGAAGTAGTTTCAGTTGCTTGTTGCTGTTCTAAAACTACCTCATAGTCATAAACTTCCTGCTCAAAATCTGAATTATACTGACATTCTGTTGGCTCAAGTAGATGCATATTTTCAAAATCAGCCTGCTCTTGAATCCTCTTGGAAATAGTGATGTTCTCCTCGATCTCTAGAGCATCTTCAAACAAGATCCTTAAGGATGAAGACTTTCTTTATAGCAGAAAAAGAACAAGTTCTGAATGCAACCCCATAACATGATAAATCATGGTAGCTTTCTTTGTAGGCCGGATATCCAAAGGCATACCACAATAAATGCTGCAAAATCTTCAATTGAAAACAAACAAGGTTTCATTTTGTTGTTTCTTCAAGACATAGAAGTCAAACAAGGTATGAATATGCTGATTTGTTTTTACCCCAATACTTCATAAAAACATTTGAGAACTCGATCCAAGAACCAATAGAATCAACTCTTAGACTTTTAAACCATTGATCAACATATCTAATCAAATATTTTGAAAAATATCTCATGATCACATCTTCATGAACAATCTGAAAACAATCAACAAAATCCAAAAAGGATTCCAAGTGTCTCTCAGTTGAAGCTTGATTCTCTCTGGAAAACCAAGGGAGATATTTATAACAGTCAACAGGATAAGGATGAAGAAGAGAGGGCATATTTAAAGTCTTAAACATCTTCATCTTGATTTTAATCTGAAAGGTTGTAGGTTGATCACGAGGGATAGCAATTTGTTGACAAGGTTCAGAGGTTATGGAAACAAGTGTTAAGCTCTGTATAGGTTTTGAATCAGTTTTGATTTCTTCAAGGTTACATGGCTGATCAGATTCAAAAGGAATTTGAATACAGAGGTCATTTTTATAAATGAACTGAGGCACAAAAAATGATTTAACTTCTACAATACAAGCAAGCTGCAAATCTTCTTCTAAAGATAGATTTATAAAAGATGGTTGATAATCTTAAGAATATACAAAACAGAGGATAATTATTTTAACATGTGAAGGGAAAAGTATAAAGGAGCTGATAAAGAATAACAACAGGTCATAAAGTAAACTGATGAACCGAAACCTGGATTTTGAATTCATCCTCTTCATCTTCTATCAGCCGGATTCTCCCCAGTGGAGTATTTAATGTGGAGTTGCCAGGGAGATGATTATAGACAAGTTTTATGTCTGTCTCTTGTCTGCCATTAAGAATCAGATCTTTGTCATTCTCTTAGGGAAACTTTCTTTGACTTTCTTTCCTCGACAACAACGCCATTTTGTTATCACTCCAAGCAATCACTCCCTGGCTGTAGAAGGGTGTAATATTGGTAACTTAAATAGATCAATAAACTGTGGAGGAAAAAGGATCAAATCAGATGATATTATAAACTCACATCCATTTAGAAAGACATGAGTCACTTGAAATACCAAGGCTTTCAACTATGCTCCTCAGAAGGTTTTAATCAATGTGTGAAAACATGGAGAAGAGTCATTATGCTAGAAAGAAATACCTACACAAAGCATATGTGAATGGCCAATAATGATAGGTAAGATACTTCTTCATACCAGCAGAAACATATATAATATTTGTATATAGTAGATGGCCAGACATAATGAGTAAATACTTGCAGCTTAAGCTTATGAGTGCACTGATAGGATGACAACTATCTGGCACTAAGAGAATATTAAGAAGCAATGTATATAATTCTAATAAACCAACAAAGAGATGGGATGATAGCCTTCTGTCATTGAGTATACATAAACTTGGAAAGAAAGGATATGAAAACTAAACAAACAAAGTGAAAGAAGCTCAATGTCAAGATATATTCATGGACATCTCTAAAAGATGAAATGTACAAGTCTTCAAGAATAGAACCACAGTCCTTAGACTGTTTTCCCCCCTTTTTGAACTGTGTCTCTGTGGGATTTAAATAAGATTTACAAATCAGTTTCAAGATCCTCAAAAGATGGATCTAATAACCTCTTTTCCTATCTCAAATTTTAATTTGTGAGGTGGCTGGAAAAGACAAAAATGTCTTGAAATATGCTGCTCAAAGATTGACCTATAGCTCTCAAATAAAAATAGTTGTGTACAAACTGGAAGAGGATTTTGTATATTGGTTTGTTTTGAGAAAAAACCTCTCTCATTTCTTTTATTTTTGTTTTCATTTTCCCGAGATTTGCATTTCAAAAACATGTGTCAAATAGGGAAATTCCGTGATCCGAAAATTAGGGCTCAGACATGAATTTGATTCTTCCAATATATGACACCTGTAGGAAAATTGAGAGAGGTTATTGTCCTTTTATGTGTTAGTGACAAAATCCTCTGTCCGTTTCTCAAAATGATTCTCCAGTCGCTCAGAATCATCATTTGAAAATGATAACTCAACATATTAAAAACAAATTCTTTTACACTTTCGGCGACTCATTTTCCCTTGAAAATCTGATTTAGCCACCGAAATCCCTGACTTTCAGTGGCTCACAACCCTGTAATTTTACCACTTAGCCACCGAAAGCTAAAAATTAGTTTTTGGTCTATTTTGAAATGCAATTTGATTTATGTGTTGGAATGATATAGTTTTAGGAGCTTGTCTCAAAGCCTTTAAACCTTAAGATTAGAAATAACATTTCTACCTAATGGTCCTCTTATCATGTGATTTGGAAATCATTAGCAAGTTATTTTTTATCACTAACACCTTCCTTGATGAGTCCCGATTTTTCTCAGGATTTCACTCTTTACACCTTTGCTTATGACCGATCTTATGCTACTGTACTTACGTAGAAAAAAACTGAAAGAAATGAAATACCCATTGCCTTCATGAGATCAGATTTTAAAGGAGCATAGCTTAATTATCCAACAATAGATCAGTAGGCATATGCATTTTTCAAAGAAGTGAAACACTTTCAGTCTTACTTTTCGAAATCCAGAACCAAGGTTATTGTCTCTTATCTTGCTGTGAGAAACCTGTTAGTACAAAAAGAGATGGGTGAGAAAAGGGTAAATTGGATGACTTCGTTACAAGAATATGACCTTGAAATAACTCCTGCACAAATTATTAGAGGTCAAGGCCTATGTAAACTAGTGGTCGATTCAGCTGAAGAGAAAGAAATTCAAATGAACACCTCAACTGTAAATCAACACAACCAAAAACAGATCAGCTATGCACAAGTTACACCCATTTATTGGTATGAGAACATTAGATTTTATTTGACACATGGATATTCTCCCTGCAATAGTGATCCTAAAAACAAAAGAGCACTTAGACTTAAATTTGCATCTTTCCAGTTAATAAATTATGTATTGTTTTAAAAGAAATTTGATGGTGTTGTTATGCGTTGTTTAGAGAAGGAAGAGTCAGAACAAGTGCTATCTGAACTTCATGCAGGTGAAGCCGGTGGTCACTTCGGTGGACATACCACCACCCACAAAGTGCTAAGAGTTGGGTACTATTGACCTACCTTGTTTAAATATTCCCATGCGTTGTGTCGTAAATGCATAATCTGCGAAAAGGCTGCAGGACCGATGAAAAAGGAAACATTCCCTTTGCAGCCTGTCACTATAGATGCCATTTTTCAACAATGGGGCCTTGACATCATAGGACTAATCAATCCCTCTTCTTCACAGCAACACAAGTATATCCTTACAACAACAAATTATTTTACTAGATGGTTTGAAGTTGTACCTTTAAAAATGGTGAACACAAACCAGGTAGTATTGTTCCTGAACTCTCATATCATCACTCGATTCGACATTCCCAAATGTCTGGTTTTTTATAATGCCTCTTACTTTTCATCCCTTTATATGAAAAAATTTTCTTTGGAAAAAGGGATTAAAATGAAGTATTCTGCAAGCTACTACCCTCAAGGAAATGGCCTAGCAGAATCAACAAACAAAAATTTAATCAAGATTATTAAAAGGGCAGTTTCAAAAAATCACAAGACTTGACACAATGCACTGTATAATGCACTTTGGGATGATTGGGTAACCCCAAAAGCCTCTGTTGGTAATTCCCCTTTCTTCCTCGTCTACGAAAGAGAAACAATTCTCCCTCCACATGTTTTACTTCTCTGCAATTGTTGCAGAAAGTTTAAGAAGAGGAGTGCCCTCCTCTAGAAAATTGAATAAATGCCTTATTAAAACTAGAGGAAGTGAGAACATAAGAAAAGTAGAAAATGGATCAACATCAACAAATTGTAAAAAGATGGTTTGATTCAAATTCTTCTTCAGATAGGAATTTTGATGTCGGAGATTTGGTTCTCAAGTGGGACAAAGCTCATGACGGAAAGGAGGAACACACCAAGTTCCATAATCTGTGGCTAGGACCATTTGTAATTTCTGAAAAATTGGGTCCCATATCTTTCTGTCTGCATCATTTGAAGGGACAACCAGACACTTTCCCAGTGAATGGCCAGGATCTCAAGATGTATTTCACCTGGTGATTTATGTTTCACTCTTTTGTAAATATTTTTTAATCTTCTTTTCTATTTTTTATTTTGGTTCTTTTCATTTTGTTTGGTTTTGATGTGTTTTCTAAATAATTATGTCTAAGTCACCATATCATTTGTGGAAGGGGAATCATAATTTTCGTTCATTAGTAGTAGTTGATAACTTTCCAAGCACCTGAGTAGTGAGTGCTAAAACTCAGATCAACATAAGTGGGTTTCTGTTCAAATCAGTGTTTCTGGTTTCTCATTGAAATTGCAAGTTGACGTGATTTTCATTAATAAACTTCTAACACTGTCCTTGTTTTGAGAAAAACAACTCAACTATACCTTCCCGTCTTCAGGATTATTTCCTAACTAAAATCAAAGTGTCCAAATCATGATGAAGGTCATCAAAACAGAAGAATAATTGTTAAAAGATCAAATTTTTCATTCCTAACTACAAAATTTTCAATATCACCTCGCCCTCTTGAATATTATTAATTTCTGCAAACTATAAACAAATTCTAGAGGGTTGAAAGAACGATAATGTGTGGTACATGTATGTAAACCCACTGGAACATTGAATAGGTCTTCTGGTAGCGGGTAAATGCATGCATGATACCAATGCAACTTTGTCGGGGTATTGAACAGGCCTGCTGGCAGTGAAGCAATGTCGGGTTTTAAGAAGATCCTCAAGTCTATTTTCAATTTGATCAAAGTGAAAATATGTCTCATATCATAAATGGATGAATCTTGGATAGGATAGAGGTACTAGAGTGGGTCAAATGACATCCCTGTTGAGGCTATGAATGCCTGCTGGCAGCAGTGGCCCTATCAACAGTATCAAAGTCAACTACATAAACAATCACTACACTCATAGTCTAATCCAGATACCAGATGACATTGTTTTAGATAGAAATACATCTGATGCTAAACTGCATTATTTTCTGAGTTATGATCAGTATGCTTGACTTGTTGTTAACTATTTCTAAAAAATTCATTTAATTTGATTCACCCTAACATGTATTTTTTGGTGATGCAGAGATAACTGCTTCTCCCAGTACATCGCCATTGTTGGAAGCCACACATGATTTTCGATACTTATCATGATCGAAAGAGACTATACCTTTCTGTAGCTACCATCACCTTCTATTTGTAAATGTTTATGTTTCTGAGTTTCGAGGCGATGATTGGGTTAAGTTTACCTTATTGAGTTTTTTTCCGTTTGCATTTTCGTTTGTTTTATTTTTAATTCATGACTATAAGCATGAAATTAAACATATAAACTTGGCTTGGTTTCATAATCTTTTACCTTAAAAATATCGTTTTAAAAGTCACCCATATATGATTAAAATTCAAATCTTACGAAATGGTTGATTATTCCACTATCGAAATCTTTGTGTATTATGGTTATTATGAATTCATTGGTTATATAGTTCATTGTGGAAATGTTTGAATGCACAAGAACCTTGGTTAACTGTTGATATTGTTCTCATGAGTTCAATTGTCATATCAACATTCATGCAAATTAGTACATGCATGTTGTACTTGCGTCTTCATTTCACCTTCTTAGCCCGAAACATTAATGAGACCATTCATTATGTGCATAGGGTTTTGTACTCTGTAGGATTTGGCACTCATCATGAGAAATCATTTGGAGTCTTACAAACCTTCTGGTTTTCATTTTCCCCTAATTCTCCCATCCGATTTATGATAGCCCCCAGACTCTGTGATTTTCATGCTATTACATTCCGCTTAGATCTGTCTCTACTGCTCATCCTTTGGAAACCTAAACCTATCCCTTATGATATCTGTTGCATCCTTGTCATAGTGGTAATGGCACTCGTGGTTCGTATTGAGCCGAACAGATTCCAAGATTTGCTATCCCATGATGACATTATTGACGACCTGAAGGCTCATGGATGGGATGTGTTCCTCAAGAAGTTCGAAGGCTATAATCTCCAGGTCGTAAAACATTTTTCACAAACTTTTGATGGATTCAAGGCCAATATTGGAGATATACAGTTGGAATTAACAGAGGATTTCATGAGAAAGGCGACGTGACTCCCATTAAAAGGCGAGAGGTGGTTTAAGAACGCTAAATTAGAATATGTCCCATAGAGTTTATTCATGACTTCCTGCGAAACCACTTGTTGTACAAAAGGTATTCCTATTTCTATGTTAAAACCAAGATGGCATAGTATCCTTTTAATTCTAAAGTAGTTTGTTACATGTGAAGGCCGATATGGGCTATTTTTTATGTACCACATTCATCTGCTTATGAATTTCATAGGGTTTGAGTTGGATATTCCTTTTTACCTATTGATGAGTCTTTACAAAATGTCCAAGAACTATAAGCGATAGGGTATCAATTTGATTTTGTTTCACCATGGACTCATTAAAGTCTTGTTGGTTTATCACTTGTCAAAAATAGGTGACAATTGGGAGACCTTTCTGGTCAGAAATGGCTTCAACCAGGCTGACGCTACAGTCAAACCTCTTTTAATTGTAAACCCTAATTCAGACATACTAGTAACTGAAATCCGGGTCATTAATTCAATGGATGGCCCAGAATTTATTGAATTAGTTTATGTTGTTGATGAAACCCATGTGGATAAAGAATTACCATGTAGGTTTTCACTTGGAAGATCTCTAGAACAAGTTATTTTTGAATTAAAAGAAAAGGATCGTCCTGTTCCTATGAACGATTCTAGTTTAAACGTTAATGATAAACCTGTTGTGAAGAATTTCTGTAAGGGAAAGAAACCACATAACACATATTTAAGTTTTAGGAATAATAATGATGGTTGTTTGATTTCTATAAAACTAAGAAATCGAAAGAGTAATCATCTAATCTCGATCGATCTGATCAATATTGATGATCGGTGTTCAGATCATGAGATAGATGATTTCTTGGCTCGTGAAGACCCATAAAATCAGTGTTCTAGAAGAGAGGTTATTACCCATGTTGAACAGTATGATTTCGTGACCAATTTACCCTCGTGTCTTAAGAGTAAAGAAGGATTTTTGGGTATCAGTCACAACCTGGAACAAGCCATAGGTAAAAATGAAGAACCCATTGTCGACTATGTTCCATGTCGATCTGCCATTACCCCAGTGCATTGTGATAGCTGTCTTGACTAGATAGAGTGTTATTATACAAAATGTGTCGCTTTTACAGGCTCGAGTTAAACGCTTGCTTTTTCAAAATGCTTTGTTGAAACAAGAGAACCTTGACCTGAAGGCACACATAGAGAGGGAGAATAAATGATTCAAAAGGGATGAGAATATAATCATTAAGAACACAACCAGTTTCAAAGAAATTATAAATTTCAAACTTTCAGATTCCTCTTTGGCTAATTTTTAATGGTAAAATGATTTTGTTTTGATTTCATTCAATTTTGTTATGAAAAAATGAAATAAGTAGTTTTCATTTGCTGAAAATAAGACTAGCTACAAAATCTATGATTCTATAGCCAGTCTCTTTTGAATAATAATTAGCAATTGTTTTTCTGAATATCAAATCGGTTTTTTCTATTTACGGTAAATGGAATATTATACTGTTGATTGCATGAAGCAGACACTTTGAATCATACGTTCAAATATTTAGTAGTTTCTTTCCTTTTTATGTTTATAAAACTGTCTTATTTAGACAAAACCAACTCATGCATGAGTGGTTACTATTTTCACTATTTTTTGTAATATTATCTAATTTTTGTGGATTCAACTCTATCTTGTATGATATGAGCATTTGAATCTTGAACTAGTTTAAATATTGTTCACTCGTGGTGGTGAATGCACCTTTGGATTTGGACACAATTACAGACATCTAACTTTCAAGACTATATGGACAAGCTGCTCACTCCTCGACTTTAGACCAGCGTGGCGCTTACCCATTGTGTTTTTCCTTTTATATTATGGAATGTTATTTTGTTTATCATAGATTTAGGCTTATGATCGTATGATACTTTATATTATTCAACACTTTAATTCTATATGTAATTTGTTGTTCATATATTACATCTTTGATCATTATTTCATTTAAATATCATTGATTTATGCTTGATGTTAAATGGTGTATTACATGAATGCTTAGTATTAAATTTCTTTCACTATAAGTGTTCATCATTGCAAGATCACTAGATCTGTGTGTTTATTACTCTGCTCTTATATTTCTATTCCAAAAACACCTTTGAGTTTTCTTCTGGGAGTGTTAGCCCTAACCTGTTACAGATTTTTCTCACAGGAAAGACAGTTGGGAGTTTGAATTGCGTAAAGATATAAATTCATTAATTGATTAATATCAGGTTAGTTTACTTGTATTCTATTTCTTTTGTTATTTTATTTATCAATGAAATAAGAATAATTTAAATTGTCTTTGACTGTTATGTTGGTCTTATTTCAAATTGTGTTTTAATTAGCATTTCTTTAGTTTTATAGATTTTAAATATAAAAAAAAATAAATATAAAATGTATGTGCTTTCTTTATCTACTTCATAAACAATTTCAAAAAACATTGAATTCGCAATACATCCAACAAAACTTGCAAATTCTATATACATTGTTCAAAACCATATGCACATAGCCATACTTCTTTTTTTGATATTTGTAAATTATCGAACTTACATTATTAGTATCATATCTTTGTAGGTTAGTTTCATTTCTTTCTAGGACTTTAGTTGGTCAACGGAGCCATTAAACCCTTAAGGGCATTTCATTCCAAACGACTTGGGTTATTTAGACAACCCCAGTCTGGATTTGACCTTCTAGTTGACTGTGTGTCATTTAAGCCTGTCAAAAGAAGGTTATTGGGAGAGGTACAACACATATCAATCTACACTATTTGGGAGAAAACCCGCTCAGGAGACCTTTGTAGATTCCCTAAAGGAGGAGTTATACCTGTCGGAAACTATGATGACCAATACATGACATGGATAACTCTACATCAGAAAAGAGACCAAACAATACTAGAGTTCACCAACATCTTTCATACCTTGCGCTCAAAGATGGGTATCGAAGAATTTGAGCTACACCTAGTTTTGAAGTACCATAGTGGTCTACATAGGTACATCCAAAAATAGATGGATTTCTTGGACATCACCTCACTAGGAGATACTTATCGATATGCAATCAAAATTGAGAAAAAATTCAAGCAACAGAGTAAGTGGGAGAAGCATGGAAAAGGAAACTCTAACTCATATAATGAAGGATAGAGAAAATAAGGCCAACCTCAAGAGAGCTAGTCCCAGATGTAGGCAAAGAATGGCAACGAGAAGTCTAAGAAAGACACTAGAAATTGGTGTGAGTTCCACAAAATCCCTTGTCATAACACTGATGAATGTTGCTCAAGACAAACATTGGTGGAAAAGCTCAAAGACAAAGATTCAAACCCCGAATTGGACCCTGATTCAGACAATAATAAAATGAGACAGATCATTGATGTAGAACCCACTGCTACTGTCGCAAGTACAAAAATCTAACCAGAAGAGGATCTTGAGGAGGGGGAGTGACTCTTCCATTCAAATATGTGGGTGAAGGGGGTCCCACTTCATTTTATTGTTGATAGCGGAAGATAAAAGAACATCATCTCAACAGAGGTTGTCAAGAAGTTGGATTTTCCAACAACACCACACCTACAACCATACAACATCGGGTGGTTTCGTCAGGGTCAATATCTTCATGTCATCCATTAGTGTCGCATGTATTAGGGCATCAAGCCCTTCAAGGATGAGGTATTGTGTGATGTTTCCCCACTGGGTTCGGGGGAAAGTGGGCCCTTGGCGGGGGTTCGGGGGTGAAGCCCCCAAAGGAAAAATTGCCTTGTAAATGTATATTGTAATTTCATTGTAAATCTGGACTGTTCATTATAAGGTCACAGATCTAACAGTATAAATTATGTTAGGGTTTTTTTCCCTAGAAGGAAACCCTCTGTTATGAGGGAAATGTATTGCGACTATGCATTATGGTGAGTATTGTATTCTGAGAGAGGAGACTGTGAGAGAAAGAAGAGGAAGTTACAATGGGTTTTTCTATAGGTTGTATCCCTTCATTTGTTGGACAATAATAAAGGAAGGACCTGGCAATTTCTCTGGTGGATGTATCCCACACTGGGTGAACCATGTAAATCTATGTGTCTATTGTATTGTGTATCTTCTATGTTTTGTTTCCACATTTGTTTTATTTTTTTGCTACGCAGTCCTATTTTTCTAACAACTGGTATCAGAGAGAAAGGTAACTCATAGGAAATGAGGGTTCCTGGTTTGAGTGGGAGCAATGTCGGAAGATGGAAAGTTTAGCATTGAGAAATTTAACGACCAAAACTACCAGTTATGGAAGATGAAGATGGAAGATTATTTATATCAGAAGGATCTATTCCTACCAGTGGGCGGAGTAGCAAAGAAGCCGATGGCCATGAAGGCTGAAGAATGGGAGATTCTTGACAGAAAGGCTCTAGGAACGATACGGTTGAGCTTGGAAGCATTGGTGGCTTTCAATATTTCAAAAGAAAAGACAACGAAGGATCTGATGGACACATTGGCTAAAATGTATGAAAAACCCTCGACATCTAATAAGGTATTTCTAATGAAGAGATTATTTAATATAAATATGTCAGAAGGTGGGTCTGTTGCAGATCATTTAAATTAATTTAATAAGGTTACTGATTAACTAAGTTTTGTAAAAGTGGACTTTTATGATGAGGTTAGGGCTCTTCTAATCTTGTGCTCATTGCCAGAAAGTTGGAGTGGCTTGGTCATGGCTGTAAGTAACTCTGTCTCTGGTTCAAATACTTTAAAATTTGATGATGTTGTTGGTGTTATGGTTAGTGAGGAAATGAGACAAAAAAGAACATGTGAGACATCAAGTAATGCATTGAACATGGAGAACAGGGGAAGACAAAATGATAGAGGAAAGAGCTCATGGAACTGCGGGAATTCTAGGAAGGGAAGATCCGAATCTAGACTTGGAAAGATAGAGTGCTGGAATTGTGGGAAGAAAGGACATCTGAAGAAAGATTGCAGAGCTCCAAAGAACAAAGAGATGGACAACAGGAGAGAAATCAAGAAGCAAATGTAACAGGTGATGTGTTACAAGATGCTTTGATTATTTCTGTAGATAATATTTCTGAGTCTTAGGTAGTAGATTCAGGGGCTTCGTTTCATGCCACACCCCATAGGAAACATTTTCTAGATTATTGGACAGGTCCATTTGGGTGATGATGCACCATGCAAAATTGTTGGAATGGGAAAGGTAAAAATAAATCAACGCGATGGAAACCAATGATTGTTGAAAGAGGTAAGACATGTTCCATATTTAAGGAAAAATCTAATTTCAACAGGGCAGTTGGCAAGTGAAGGTTGTGTATCCATATTTACAAATAAGACATGGAAGTTCATCAAAGGATCATTGGTGATAGCAAAAGGAGAGAAGGTAGGTACATTGTATTTATGTACTGGTAATACTAACTCTTCTATCTCTTTAGCTTCTACAGGAGTGGATACAACACT
>JZKD02S1718047.1:15420-26080 GCA_000966675.3 Picea glauca
GGGAGTTGTGAGCAGGTATATGAACAATCCAGGTAAAGAACATTGGGAGGAAGTAAAGTGGATTCTTAGGTATTTGAGAGGTACTTCTACTCATGCATTATGTTTTGGAGGTTCAAACACTTTTCTACAGGGATATGTTGATTCATATATGACAGGTGATAAAGACAGCAAGAGGAGCACAATAGGGTATGTTTTTACTATAGGTGGAACAATAGTAAGTTGGATTTCGAAACTGCAAAAGGTTCTTGCACTTTCAACAACAGAGACAGAGTATGTTGCTGCTACAAAAGCTGGTAAAGAGATTATTTGGTTACAAAGGTTTATGAAGGAATTGGGAAAGAAGCAAGAGAATAGAAGGTTGCACAGTGATAGTGAGAGTGAAATTCATCTTGCAAAGAACTCATCCTTCCATTCAAATACTAAGCATATACAGTTGAGGTACCACTTCATACGATCTGCCTTGAAAGATGGACATTTGAAGCTGGAAAAGATACACACTAGCCAAAATCCTGCAGACATGTTAACAAAGGGAGTAACCAGAGAGAAACTGAGTTCCTGCTCAGTTTTAGTTGGTCTTCAAGAATGAAGATGAAGATGAGAAATTTTCCAGGTCCAAGAAGGTTCAGAGTCCAACATATACAACAGCAGTGGAGTTGTTCAGATCAGTCTCCAAGTGGGATATTGTTAGTTGTGGAGCCTGATTATGTTCCTGATTCAGAGGTCCTTGCTTTCAGCCATGTTTATACCCCATGAAGACTTTACACCCCAGAAGTATGTACACTCTTCCATGTGGGGGAGTGCAGAGGGGGGTACCCCCTCTGCGGGGTTTGGGGGGCCTATCCCCCCGGCTTGGGGGTTCGGGGACGAAGCCCCTGAAGGAAAAATTGCCTTGTAAATGTATATTGTAATTTAATTGTAAATATGGAATGTTCATTATAAGGTCACAGATCTAACGATAGAAATTATGTTAGGGTTTTTTCCCCTAGAAGTCAACCCTCTGTTACGAGGGAAATGTATTTCGGCTATGCATTATGGCGAGTATTGTATTCTGAGAGAGGATACTGTGAGAGAAATAAGAGGAAGTTACAACAGGTTTTATTGTAGGTTGTATCCCTTCATTTACTAGATAATAATAAAGGAAGGACCTGGAAATTTCTCTGGTGGACGTATCCCACACTGGGTGAACCACGTAAATCTATGTCTCTATTGTATTGTGTATCTTCTGTGTTTTGTTTCCACATTTGTTTTATTTTATTGCTTCGCGGTCCTATTTTTCTAACAGAACCCACTGCTACTATTACAACTACAACAATCCAACCAGAAGAGGATCCTGAGGAGGGGGAGCGACTCTTCCATTCACAAATGTGGGTGAAGGGGACCCCACTTCATTTTATTGTTGATAGAGGAAGCCAAAAGAACATCATATCAATAGAGGTTGTCAAGAAGTTGGATTTTCCAACAACACCACACCTACAACCATACAACATTGGGTGGTTTTGTCAGGGTCAAGATCTTCGTGTCATCCAATAGTGTCACATCTCCTAGGGCATCAATCCCTTCAAGGATGAGGTATGGTGTGATGTTGCACCATTGGAAGTTTGTGATGTTTTATTAGGCCAACCATAAATGTGGAGGAATCATGTTGTTTATGAGTCTCAACCCCGTAGCATCTTTTTTACTCTGGGGGGTCAACTATACTAGATACCAGAGGTAGTTTCGACTATTGTCCCACCAAAACAATGCCACAAAGTAATCTCTCATACTATAAAGTTTATCCTCTTCACAATCCAATCAGAAGGTGAACAAAAGGACACTGCAACAACTACATCCTCAGCCCAATACCTTTCTATCCAGTAGAATAAAATCGACAATATTGTAGACAAGTACCAAGATGTTCTTGTTGCACCTACAGGGGTGCCTCCACCCTACCCAGTCAAGCAACGTTATAACAGAAACCTTAATACTCTTCATTTTGCATCTTCACCAACAAAGTCCTCCCACACTCAGGTAGATCATGCATCTATATTGGTTGAATGGATCCAACCCTTCCAACAACACATTAATGACATCCTTCAACAAGCTAAGTAGGACAACTTCTTCAGTAAGGCAAGCAACACACCGAGCTTCAGATTTAGAAAAAGTCTCCTCATCTCCCAAGGGAACTGGACACAATGGGGAAAATTGCTTCCTAATGGGGGAGGAATGATCTAGATGTATCTCGGTGGCCATCCAACTTTTCCACCGAATCACCATTTTGAGTAGGTGGTTTTAATAAACCATGATATTCACCCTTTTTATGGGGAATGGAATGTAATGTCATCTTCATTTCTTAATTACAAACATCATGTAATGATTTCCTAGTGGTCTTATGTACATGCCTATAGCATAATGTTAATGCATTGGATCCCATTAGAACTCCACAGTTAAGTGCACTCGAGCTAGAGTAGTATTGGAATGGGTGACCACCTGGGAAGTCCTAGTGTTTTAGATGCCTGTTGAAATTTATAAACTTAGTCCAATTTATCCCACACGAATCATGGGAATGGTTCTCCTCTCACTCTCTAATATATAATTGAGGTGAAGGAGGCTCTTTAAGCATGCATTGGAGTGTTATGTAAAGCATGTTGCGAATGAAGCGTAGCCAATATATCTTTCCTTTCAAAGATAGGCTACCCAATTTTGTCAGTTTGTGTTCTACAATGTTTTTTTATCTTATTCAATAATACAAGTTGGGTTTCACTGTATTTTTGTGTTCTCTTCTATAGTTTTATGCATTTCATTGTTATATATAGATTATATTTCTATCTTCATGTCGTTCTCAAAATAATACGGATCTGGGGAGGATTGTCACCATTGATTAGTTTTTAGTCATTCGGGAAGATCCTACAACATCACTAGTATCTGCAGTTCTTTTGATTGAAAATTCATAGTGGGAACCTATGAATTAGGGTGTCAGTATGTATCCTTCCTTGATGGGTACCTTCGATTTTCTAGCACCATAATTAGATGTTAATGTTGTTTTGATTTTTCCTACATAGTCTACACTAAGGGTTGATATCTTTCAAGTGATATATTTTCAAACTTCTTACGTTGAATATCCATGGATTCTTCATCCTCCGTCGTCTTCAAGAGAAATATTGGAATGTACCAGAATGGTAGTGCCATTATTTGTAGCTAAGATAGATTATGAAGCCATTAAATGAGATATTGCAGACAAAGATCCATATCCTACCTCGATGGAGGAAGTGGATATCATTTTAGAGTGTGTATGGGATCTTAATTCTTCTAACTCTCATGATTTCTTAGACATCATCCTCCCTTCAGATGAGGTGATCCTCGAGGTGATGATAGGTCTTGAACGAACTTAGGAAGACTTACATCACATGTCTTGTTTCCTTCTTAAGTTGAGTCATGTAGAGAAAGGATAATTTTGTTCAACCATGATTGGAGATATTGATCATCCATTGAACCCTATGGAAACTAATGATATATATGTTGAGGGGAACATGGTGAATATTTTGGAGACTATCCTAAGACCTTGGATGTGGTGAAAATCATTTTCATTGGAACGATATGTTATCCAGAAGAGATTCATTCATATATGAACCTTTTTAAGGAGTTTTATGATGTGTTTTCATGGTCTTATGAAGAAATTCCAAAAATTCATCCTTGGATTGTCCAACACGAGATTCAAACTTATGCCAATTCTAAACTGGTTCAACAAAAGTTACGACTAGTGAACCCTAGGAAAGAAACAAAAATTAAGGATGAGGTGGAAAAAATACTTAAAGCATGATTTATCTATCTAGTCTCATTGACGTAATGTGTATCCAACCCCATTCTAGTTGACAAGAAACAAATTACAATTCGAGTGTGCATGGATTTTCGAGATCTAAACAAATCTTATGCTAAAGATAACTTTCCTATTCCATTTATCAATCAAATTCTTGACGAATGTGTAGGAAGTGATATCTTCTCTTTTATGGACCGTTTTTCTGGTTATAACCAGACACATATATCACTTGAGGACCAACATAAGACAATTTTTTTTTGTCATTGGGGAACCTTTGCATACAATAAAATTCCTTTTGGCCTAAAAAATGATGGAGCCACTTTTCAGCGGGCCATGATGTTTTCTTTCCATGATTTGAAACACATAGTGGAGGATTATATAGATGATCTTACAACTCACTCTTTTAAGAGGGTGCAACATCTATTACACCTTCTCATTGTCTATGAAAGGTTTCAAAATTATATAATTCGCTTGAACCCTCACAAGTGCATTTTTTTCTTCACCTTAGGGCATATTTTGGGGTTTATCATGTCGACCAAAGGGATCATGGTCAACCCTTTGAAGGTTGAGGAAATAATGCAGTTTCCTCCCCTGTGTACAATGCATCAACTTCAGATCCTACAAGGAAAGGTAAATTTCCTTCAGTGTTTCATACCAAACTATGATGCTATCACGGAAGGCTTTATGCGCCTCTTGAAGTTGGGAGTCCCTTTTTTCTGGGATGAATCGACACAACATTGATTCGATGTATTGAAGAAATCTTTAATTTCTTCCTTGCTAATTATTCCTCTCTTCTATAATAGATATTTATTGCTTTATCTTGCAGCAGTGGAATCCTCTATCAACATGGTGTTAGTTCAGGAGGATGATGAACTGAAGGAGCACGTCATCTATTATATGAGTTTTGTCTTGGTTGGTCCTGAACTAAAGTATTCACACATTGAAAATATGGAGTTAGAAGCCTTCCAAGCTATGCAACATCTTCAAAATTACATTTTGTTTTGCAAGATGATTGTTTTCTATGATGTTAATATATTTCAATATGTGTTGACTCGATGGATAATCGAAGGGAAGTACAACAAGTGGATTGTTGTACTTTAGGATTTTTATTTAGATTTTTCTTATGACAAATCCAATAATTCCATATTCTTCTTTAAGTTGATTTCAGAGTTTCCAACAGAGAAGGAGGATGACGTAGTTATTGATTCATTTCTAGATAAGCATATTTTCCTCATTTCTTCATCCGATCCTTGGTATGGAGATATCATCATATATCTCCAGAATCTAAGGTTTCCGTCACATTTTTTTTGAGATGGATGGTAATGGATTCACCACACAACGAAGAACTATCTCATTATTGGAAACACTTTGTATCATCGATGGGTATATTCAATTCTCCATTATTTCCTCACTCACGAGGAAGCAGAGTTAGTTTTGAATGATTTCCATAGTGAAGTGTGTGGTGGTCATATTTCTGGGTTGGAAACAACCCAAAATATTTTGCGCGTCGGATAATTTTAGCCAACGATATTTAAAGATTGCATTGAATCGGTCAAGAAGTGTCACCCTTGCCAAATATTTTCTAAAAGATGTGTGCACACCCCACTCTTATGTTTCCCATCATTACTGTCAGTCCTTTCACCAAGTGAGGGGTTGATTTTATGACATGTCACATGGTTTTGGCCAGGGGGCATCACTATATCATAGTGGTTGTAGACCATTTTACAAAGTGGGAAGAAGCCATGCCAACATTTTCTAGTGATGGTGAAACTACACATATTTTCTTTTTTAATCAGATCATAGCTAGGTTCAGAGTTCCAAAAGAGATTGTCTCTGACCATGGAAGACACTTTTAGAACTGCATGATGTCAGAATTAGAATGAAAACTAGGTTTTAGGCAGGAGCACTTGTCTCCTTACTATCCTCAAGAAAATGGTTAGGTTGAAGATGTTAATAAATCCCTAAAAACCATTTTGAGAAGAACTGACAATATGAACTTAAAATGGTTTTTTGACAGGGTGTAAGCATTTTGAGGGTGTGGTTCTTATGGTGATTTTTCTTGGTTGGAATATGTCAAAATATTCTTCTACGTTCATAGGGTTTGTTGATGGCACCAACTGTTGCACTCATAACTTGGATTTTGTCGCTTGGGTGATTTATTCACCCATAGGTCAATTGGTTGCTTCAGGATGTGCGTGTCATTACCCTTCCACCAATAATGTGGCTGAGTACATCATTGTTATATAACTTCCTCGTAATGCTATTACAAATCACATCCGATCCTTAGTAATTTATTTAGGCGCTCATTTGGTAGTATCCTAGTTGAACGACGAATATGGAGTTCACAATCCTATGCTACATCATTGGTTCTTATGGGTACATTTCTTGGAGCATTTTTTTGATCATATTACTTATGTTCATGTTCTAAGAGTTTCTAATTCTTTAAGTGATGCATTTGCTAACTACGTGTTATATTGGCATTAATATCATTCACAATGAAACAAAAGAACAAAAAATATATTTGTATGTAATCACATCATATGCACATCATCACTAAGACAAAACAAATATCATATATATATATATATATATATATATATATATATATAGAGAGAGAGAGAGAGAGAGAGAGAGAGAGAGAGAGAGAGAGAGAGAGAGAGAGAGAGAGAGATCATCATCACTATTCATCAAGTGGATCATGTTTCAAAAAAGGCTTTTATTCCTCATTTTTCCTCTATACAGACCAATAATACAAAATACATGATCTCTCAATCATGGTCCTGAGGGCTCTGCCCTTCCTTAAACATGTCTCTCATAAAAAACAAAATGTTTGGCTAGATTTTGAAAGAGATGCACTCAAGCCCGTAGTACCCCAACTGCAAGTCACTGCATGTGCTCTGAAAAATCCTCAATATATACCATTGGCACTAGGCACACCAATCTATCCAAATAACTATGGACATTATCTAATACTCGGTCGACATCTCTGAGAAACTGGCCATATTGAAAAAGTCGACCATGCAGAGGAAATCCATTAGGACACCTTGGTCCCACATCTATATGATTAGACAATCATGTTATTAGCTTAATACACACAAAAATATTTTCTTTTGTTTAATCTTAAAAATATAAAAGAGAAATAAGTTAAATAGCATAAGTCTTATATCGATATCCCCATAAAAAATGTTAGGAGGTAGGGGAATCTTTGGGTCATTGCAATAATATATCCCTGCATAGGGATAATCCTCGATCACATATACTTGGCGCTCCCACCAAGAAAATAATGCATCATCCCAGGGATCACCTAAGTGCCCTCCTCCCTGCCTAGGGAGTAACTCGGTTCATTGTTCCATCACACCATATCTAACATAGTGTGTATGCATTTCCACTCTTGGAATCATCATAGGTACTCTCTCGAAGAAAAAGCAACACTAGAGGATTCCAAATCAAAAGTTATTCATTTTTCCTTGCTTACACCCTGTCAATTAGGATTTCATGCATGTCAGAAGCGTAGTACTCCAATCATAGAGTACATGTATCAAGCATTATTTTTTATAGTACATCATTTTACTTGAATCTTGGTGTAATGAAGAAGATCTGTAAATACGGGAAATCATCAATACAATAATCTTCAGACCAATATTTTCTATCTACCTTATCAAGAGTTGACTTCTAGCCTTTTTTTGTCTTGGTGGAACAATATAGAGCAATGTATTCATTGATTTTCAAACGAATGGATCATTTTCCCTTCAAATTTACTACATCTCCTCGACATGATAGCCCGATAAGGAAATATATGTCTTTTGTTTCAATCGTTAACGATTGCCTCTAATAATGAAGGAATCCACTTCAGGTTCCTAATAATCAATGTGAGTTTCAAGCAATCGTTTTTGTGCCCTAATCCCATTACAACGAAAAAAATTGTAAAGTCCACATTGGCATAGGGCTCATTGAGCTTCTGGGTCATCCATGACCTCATCATCAATGTCTCTATGCTCACTCTCTCTCCACTCTATCACCATCCTAAAAATATCAATCCCTTTTGAGTTAGATCTATGATTTTTGAAATTTGCATAGATGTACATGTATGTCACTTAGGAAAGTCATGTATGTATGCCACCCATGTTAATCAGAGTCACATACATCTTCATGCAACATTTAAAAATAGTTATACACTCAATAAATTATCAAAATAAAAAATTTATGGATGAAATTAAAGAGTAGGAAGTAATCTCTTAGCTGGTCCAAGGGGTGCTAAATTCCAGGCTATGTGCACTCCGTACCAATCCTCATAATTTCAAAGGGTAAAAAGGGTTCCCTATGCTCTTAATATGGTAAAAATTAAAATGACATGTTAAAAATGAGTTTTTCACCTATTTTAACCTATTTTTTCCATCGTTTTTTCTAAATGCTTAACCCCTTTTAACATTTTACACCGTCTAAACCAATGAAATGCCATGGAGATATTTTTCTTGTGCAATTATCTTTGGGAGATATCTTTTCCAAAAAAAATATTATATTTGGTGGAGTTTTTTTTTACTTCTTTGGAAGGTATTATGTTCTTTACCGACATATAGGGTAGGTTTCATTCCACCTACATTTTTCATTTATTTGTATTGATCGGATCCTTTCCCTATGGTCAACCCATTCATTGTGACATTATGCATTCAAGTTGTTTTTAAAATGTCGCTTACGAATGGTAGAGATTACCTCTTCATGAGTGCCCTAATTAGCTCCTCATTGGTCATTTCAACACCCATTCTGTAGTTTTTTCGTAGTCTTGGAAGCCCTGTCTAGTCCCTTTGTGACTTTGCATTGAAGCTTCATATCTTCTTCTCATCTATTGCTGGCCAATTACCCGTGGGGATTCCAATTTTTTTTTGTTAATTTTTATTTTCATTGCATATCTAGAACTTGCACTTTTCGAGCCTAATGTCGGATTCAACTTGTTGCAATGTAGCCAATTTTATGCATTCTCAAAAGTTACCATCCTTGCAATACTATCCTTTATGACTTGACACATGTATCCATGGAGGAAACTTCCTCCCTAGTGGTCATATCCTACACATGCTTCCTTGCATTGAGCATAGGTATGTTCCTTGCACTTGGAACTAGTTTTCTTGCCTATGAAACTTGTTTCCTCCACTGTATCATATCATTCTTTTATTATTTTTCATGCTTTATAATATGAAAAATACAAAAAAATAAAAAAACAAAAAATAAGGATGGGAATAAGTCTAAATATTTTATACACAGAAACTACTTATGTCGTCCTTGAACAGAACATAATATTATAAATCTTTATATCATCATTGGATTAGTATGGATTTAAGAAGCCATTTTTCTCATTTTTGAGTAAAGTCTCCCTTGGATGATTATTCTTCCATTCATATAAAGTGTTTGTTGATGCCTCTTGTATCACAAACATATCCCAGTTTATAATCCATGTTTCTTAAGTCACATATTGTGTCGTGTCTTTGTTTAAGGGAAGTCAACCTGTGTCGACCATTCTGTAGAGACCTTTGAATTTTCAAGTTGGCCTTCCTATGTCAGTCAAGTATCTCTCAGCTTCACAAGTATCTTTGTATCATAATCATGCTGGTATAGAAGGTCCCCATTGAATTATTGCCAGAAGGTCTTCTCTTATCGACTACAACACATTTCTCTGAGAATATGACCTAGAATCACTAGTACATTTGGGTCAAATTCCGAGGGCATGTTCGTATAAATTTCCACTTTATATTATCGTGAGAACGACAAACATTAGACCCCCTCAAATGTCATTTCACATGACGTCATTTTTTCAACGACACAAATATCATCTCTGTTGCGATGTTTGATGCAGATACGTGTCATCTTGGACTTCATTGTCCAAGCCCACTATGAACATCACTACAATGACGTTAGAACATATCACTTGCGATGTTGATGCCATGGAAGTGATGGTAGGAATGTTGGAAGATCGACATAAGGTAATGTTGGTATTCATACATGTATGGTATATCGACGACGTCTCACCTATGGAATTGACGCGATGGCAACGATGCTAGGGATGTCGAAAGACCGTCGAAAGGTAACATCAATCTTCAACCATGTATGCTATCTTAGTGACATCTCACATGTGACGTTGACGCCATGACAACGTTGCTATGGACGTAAGAATACCGACGGAAGGTAACATCGATCTTCTAATGTGTATGCTTTATCAATGACGTCTCATCTATGGTGTTTATGCTATGGAAACGATGCTAGATATGTCAGAATACCGACAACCTATAGGTGTTTTAAAATAAAAATAAAAAACAAACAAAGCGGTATTAAAGAGGCGACAAAGAATGACATTTGAAAATTTTCTCCAATCTAGAATACAAGGTTCCCTAATGGCTCTAAATATGAATACTTTATAGAAATAAATATCCAATTGAAGCATGTCCAAGTCTATCACTAGATACTTATTTGACTTCTCCACTATCCTCATACCCTTGTAAGAAAACATCCCATTAACACAATTTAGAAAAATAATAAACTCTTAAACAAAATAATTTAACAAATCAACGAGTGAATAAGCAAGGATAATGAAGGTAATACCTCACAACCATACTAGCTTAAAATTTAATAATAACATTCAATAATCAATATGAGATCTCAAGTTTATGATCACCAGGATGGACAGTGATTGAACTTCCTTTGATTTAATATATTAGTTCCCCTACACATATAATACACAATGGTGCTAACAACATTATAAAATATAGTAAATTAAAATATCGACATATGAAAAGATTACTCACTAAATCCATTTCTTTCCCACTATCTAAAAGTCATGAAGATTATTCTCCCATATGTTTGATGATACAACAAAATAAT
>JZKD02S1718047.1:63732-73868 GCA_000966675.3 Picea glauca
AAATAATGAGCATCACTCACACATAAGATATACATAGAGACAAATTTTCACGAGGAAACCCATAAAGGGAGAAAACCTCTTCTTCTTCGAAATGATAGGCAGTCTTTTAAGTTCTGTACATCATCCATAATTGAGCACCAACTCAATGTGAGGCTACTACCTCTATTTTAAAATCTCCAACTTGTTTGAGAGAACCAACTCTTTGGTTTCTCTAGCACCCACCAGAAGGAAGCAACAACTCCCTAAGTGTTCCAGCACCAACTTCCAGTCACACATGCACCAACCTGTATAACAGAGAACAACTGTTATCCCTTGCACCACCCCGCCACCCTGGTTTTTTTGGGCTACAACTAGATGGAAGCTACAACTCCCTGTGTTCAAGCACCCACTTGAACCTTTGAGGACAACAGTCCTTCCTAGCACCTCCCTACCACCCTTATTACAAATAAATGATTGAATAACCAACAATATAGATAAATCAATTCTTACCACTTCTTCATTGTTTTGCAATTATTCTCTGCTACACTATTCTTCTGCTCTGTTCATATTTGGATTGACTTGTTGTCTCTGTCTATCTGTTCTTTCTCTATCCTTCTCATTCTTTTTGATATGTGGACATTCTGCTCTCTTCAACTTTTCTCTTCTGTTCAACTTCTGTTCCTTATCTCTGAGATTTCTTCACAATGCGCATGCTGTAGTTTTACCTTTCTATAGTTCAACTCATTTTTCAGTCAGAACAAACAACCACACACAGTCACTGCATATTTCTTTTATACACATCCACCCCTTCAGTTACCCCTCAAACTTTAGAATAACGCATCGGCAACTGAAACGCCAACCATCCAAGAACCATGATTCGGTTCTGCTAACTAAATCGTAACTGATCGATTACCTATGACATGAAACAATAACCCTTCAATCAAGTTTCCAATTAACCGGCACCATTGGATTAAATCCACAAGATTTCATGTTTATCTCATATGCCCACTAGATGTGATCGAGCGCTAAACAGAATTTGCATTTTGTTATTTCGCATCTCGACATTCCTATGATGAAGGATCTCAACACTCCAAGTCACGATCACGGAGACTCCGAGATGGAGCTTAGCATCGCTAGTTTCTTCCCATCACATGACCACCGGCGGTGACCACAGGCTGCACCAAAAGGCACTTCATATTTCGTGAACTTATAAACTTCATCGAGCCTGATCAATGGTCGAGATCTCCAATGATTTGATGGTCCAGATCTCATCGCTATCTCGCATATCACAATTCCTGTGATGAAGGGTCTTTATGCTCCAAGTCACGATCACCGAGACTCTGAGATGGAGCTTAACACTGCTAGATTCTTCCTCCATCTTCCGCAGATGTAACCACTGGCTGTGACCACAACCTTATTAGAAAACGCATTTCGCACTTTCGTGTCTCGGGTATTCTGTCATGCTCTGATCTATCGCCACGTGCCCCTCTTGGATTAATGATCCAAATATTATCACGATTTCGTCACTTCACGAGCCTTCCTCATACCTGATCAATGGTCCACAGTCCTTGGTGATCTGACGGTACAGATCTTTTCGTGATCTCGCATATCGCGATTCCTGTGATGAAGAGTCTCAATACTCCAAGTTGCAAACGCCTAGATGGAACTTAGCAATTAGCTCCTTCCCTTAAGCCTTCGACGATGTGACCTTGAAATATGACCACTCACCAATCAAATGAGCACTTCACTCCTTTGATGTTCCAGTCAGCGAAATGATGATCTTTCACCATGTGTCCTATGGAACCAACGGTCCAGGTAGTATCGCAATTTCACCACGTGTCCTTCTTGAATCAACGGTCAAGATCTTATCGCGATGTCACATATCTTGAATTTGAACCTCTTTCCTTTGGATTTCTTGATCTTTGAAACTCCAAAATGAAACCTTTGTCATGCTTTGACTATTTTCCTCCTTCTGAGCTTACACTGTTGATCTTGCCATTATCGCTATGCTACTGATCATCCTGATCTTTGCCATCCGATTGTGCTGATCTTCACCATCAATGACAAACACGCGCCATCTCTGTCTAAAAACATGCCAACACTTTTCTCCTTTAGTCGCCCAACCTACTTTAGTGGATTCATTTTCTATAATTAATCCAGGGGACACGTTTCCTAATTCATGGAAAAGGACACATGGCATAAAGGTAGAAAAGGACACATGGTATAAGGATTCGAGACACTTGGTAGAAAGAATCATATTTCAAGAGGGTTTTTTTCCTATTTCAAGAGCATGATAAGTGGCACAAAAAACCATTCAAACCCTTGTATTATATATATTTTTTATTTAGGTGGAGAACCCAGCCTCTAAGGATCATTTATGAATGATTATTTTATTTCTCTCTTTTGGAGGAAGAAGTGGATCTAGAAAGCACTGAATATTATTTTATTGTAAATCATTTGAGGATAGGATCTATAAATGGATAAGCTCTCTCATTTTCTAATGACGATTAGATTGACAGGGATATCCCCTCCAAATATTAGTAGATTATTTAATAGAGGATGAAGTCAAGGGATAAGCATATGTGAGGTTTCCATCCTCCTCCTCTTTTGTCTTGATGATTAGGATTTTATGATAAAGTAGACACTATTATTTGATGCTGGAAATAATATCCAGAGGGTGGTTCTACACAATGAGAAGAGTTTATGGTAGAGGATCTCAACCCCCTCTAGTCCTTGATGAAACCTTGAGTATTGAGGGAAATTTCTACTGTAATTTCAGATTGGGTGTTTGCACATGTAAATGGCTCATTTAATCTTATGGGATTGTGATTAAATATGTGATGTGTTGCTCGATTGTCCATTATTTAGAAGGTTGTCATACTTTGTCCTCTTTTCTTATCTGAATCAATTCCTTGATACTAATTAGGACATGCATATCCCAAAGTTCCATGGAAATAAAGACTCAATTTCACTACATGTTACATTTTCTTTGAATTCATTTAAAAATTCAACATTGTCCATGAATATGTTAGGATGAAAATGTTTTTGTTCCTTGGAAAATGATGCACTATATTGGTTTTATAATTGTAGTCCAAGGGAGTTATGTTCACTTGTAGGTTTGATAAAGGCATTTAAAAAGCATTGGGATGTTAGCTATGAAGAGGAAAATGTCAAAAATCTAGTGGGTGAACCAATTGTGATTTCAGATCCGGAGGAAGAGAGGAGTGATGAAGTCATTGAAGACCTTGTTGCAACATATCATAATTCCTTTGAAAGCTATGCAATCTACAGAAGAAGAACATCATGATGATGATGTACACTTTCATGAAGAAAAGGGTTTGATAAGTTATTTATCTCTTCAAATTTCTATATTTAATGATGATACCCTTAAAGATTTGAAGAGGATAGATGTAGTAGAGAAACCCTTGGAAAGTGAAGAATTTATAGGTGTTATTACCCCCTCATGTGATGAAGGGCATGAAAACTATGAGGATGAGTATATGATCACTCTCTTTTCAATTTGAAGGCATAGATGAAATGTGGATCATTGGTTTCTTCATGGAGATCCCATCTATGACACAAATAGTGAGAGCATGATGGCGGAAAACATGAGTTGATATACTCCACTTCCAATTAGCATTGAGGGTCACTTCATGGGATATAAATAAGACATCTCAATGGAGGTACATGAATCTTTTTCCATGGTTTGTGAACAATTGTATTTTCTCCCTACTAGGGTGGATTTGATGTAGCATAAATGGGGTTTTCATGGAAATAATGATGCATAAATTTTCCCACGATTGATGTCTCTAGCTCTTTCCCTACCTATGTATGAAAAATTAGTGAAATAATGTTTTTGAGACTGCAATATGTTTGGGACAATGAAATTTCTAATTTTTTGTTTGTAGTAGATATTTTCGACCTACTTTAAAATACGGCCGAGATGCATGTCCTGGCATCTAGTACTGCAAGGGAATGCAATAAAGTTGATAAAGAAGTACTTGATTAATCGCACAAGCTTCAATTTATTTTATGTATTTGTTTTTTTCTCTCATCTAAGTACTCTTTTTCTCCATAAAGAATATTAGTACAAAATCATTATTTAAAAACGAAATCTCATCTATCACCTTCTTCTTTCCATAGCCAAAAATCATGGGCCTAATTGGCATGGTGTTGGTTTTGAACGACACGGATCATGAATATAAAGAGTGGGTGTGTGAGTGATATTTGAGTCTGGAAACCATCCCATATCATCAAGGCATGTGAACAGTCTATCCATGTCAAATCTCGGTAAATAAAAAAACATTTTGAAAATTTTTGAACAATGGCCACATTCACAAGTCATTGTTTCCCATTATGTACTCTATCCCTAGTATAATGTCTTTTAATAGATTTTTCCTTTAAAATTCGACCAAGAAAGTCAAAATTAAATGAGGATGATATGGGTCAATATATAAAGTGGTTTTTTGAGTAATATTTGAGTCTGGAAACCCTTCCATATCGTCAATGCATGCACACAGTCTATCCATGTCAAAGTTTATTGCATACAGAAACATTTTGACATAATTTCAATGTTTTCCCCATTCATAGGTTACTGTTGCCCAACATGTACTCTATCCATAGTACAATTTACATTATCTATTTCCTTTAAAATATGATCAAGACGCATGACATCCTCTCATATAGTACTTCAAGGGAATGAAATAACATTGATAAAGAAGTACTTGATTCATCACAGAAGCTTCAATATCATTTATTTCTTGTCTTTGTTTTTTTCTCTCATCTAAGTAATCTTTTACTCCATAAATAATATTAGTACAAAATCATTATTTAAATATGAAATTTCATTTACTTCCTTCTTCTCACGATGACCAAAATCATGGGCGTAATTGGCATGATGTTTGTTTTGAATGACATAGACGATGAATATAAAGAGTGGGTGTGTGAGTGATATTTGATTCTAGAAACCCTCCCATATAGTCAATGAATATAAACAGTCTATCCATGTCAAATTTCGGTTCATACTGAAACATTTTGAAAAAACTTCGAAATTGGCGAAAATTCATAGGTCATTGTTGCCCATCATGTACTATATCCCTAGTACAATGTCTTTTAATAGTGGTTTCCTTTAAAATTCGACCAATAAAATTAAAAATAAATGAGGACGAGATGGGTTGATATATATAGTGGGTGTGTGAGTGATCTTTGAGTCTGGAAACCCTCCCATATCGTCAAGGCATGAGAATAATCTATCCATGTCAAATTTCAGTGCATACAGAAACACTTTGAAAGAATTTCAACGTTGGCCCCATTCACATGTTACTATTTCCCATCATGTACTCTATCCCTAGTACAATGTATTTTAATTGTTTCCTTTAAAATACGACCGATAAGGACGCTCCCCCATCTAGTACTGAAAGGGCATGCAATAAAGTCGATAAAGAAGTACTTGATTAATCGCACAAGCTTCAAGTTATTTTATGTCTTGGTTTTATTCTCTCATCTAAGTACTATTTTCCTCCATAAAGAATATTAGTACAAAATTATTATTTAAATATGAAATCTCATCTATCACCTTCTACTTTCCACAACCAAAAATCACGGGCCTAATTGGCATGGTGTTGCTTTTGAACAACACATACGATGAATATAAAGAGTGGGTGTGTGAGTGATATTTGAGTCTGGAAACCCTCCCATATCGTCAAGGCATGTGAACAGTCTATCCATGTCAAATCTTGGTACACAAAAAAACATTTTGAAAAAATTTCAACGTTGGCCCCATTCACAGATGAATGTTTCTGATCATGTACTCTATCCCTAGTACATTATGATTTAATAACTTTTTCCTTTAAAATTCGACTGAGAAAATTAAAACGAAACAAAGATGAGATGGGTCGATATATAGAGTGGGTCTATGAGTAATATTTGAGTCTGAAACCCCTTCCATATCGTCAAGGCATGTGAACAGTCTATCCATGTCAAATTTCAGTGCATACATAAACATTTTGAAAGAATTTCAACGTTGGAACCATTCACAAGTTACTATTTCCCATCATGTACTCTATCCCTAGTACAATTTATTTTAGATATTTCCTTTAAAATACGATCGAGACGCATCATGTCCCCACATCTAGTACTACAAGGGAATGAAATAACGTTAATAATGAAGTACTTGATTAATTGCAGATGATTCAATATTAATTATTTCTTGTCTTTTTTTTTTCTCTCATCTAAGTACTCTTTTGCTCCATAAAGAATATTAGTACAAAATCATTATTTAAATACGAAATCTCAGCTATTGCCTTCTTCTCGCCATGACCAAAACCATGGGCCTAATTGGCATGATGTTTGTTTTGAATGACATAGACGATGAATATAAAGAGTGGGTGTGTGAGTGATATTTGAGTCTGGAAACCCTCCCATATTGTCAAGGCATAAAGACAGTCTATCCATGTCAAATTTCAGTGCATACAGAAACATTTTGAAAAAAATTCAAAATTGGCAAAACTTCATAGGTCATTATTTCCCATCATGTACAATGTCTTTTAATAGTTGCTTCCTTTAAAATTTGACCAATAAAATTAAAACGAAATGAGGATGCAATGGTTTGATATATAGAGTAGTGTGTGAGTGATCTTTGAGTCTAGAAACCTCCAATATCATCAAGGTGTGCAAACAGTCTATCCATGTCAAATTCCAGTGCATACAGAAACATTTTGAAAGAATTTCAATGTTGGCCCAATTCACAAGTTACTATTTCCATCATGTACTATAGTCGTAGTACAATGTATTTTAACTATTTCCTTTAAAATATGACTGAGATGCACATCCCTGCATCTTGTACTGCAAGGGAATGCAGTAAAGTTGATAAATAAGTACTTGATTAATCAAAAAAGCTTCAAGTTATTTTATGTCTTTTTTTTCCCTCTCATCTAATTACTCTTTTTCTCCATAAAGTATATTAGTACAAAATCATTATTTAAATACAAAATCTCATTTATCGCCTTCTTCTTTCCACAACCAAAAATCATGGGCCTATTTGGCATGGTGTTGATTTTGAATGACACAAACGATGAATATAAAGAGTGGGTGTGTGAGTGATCTTTCAGTCTAGAAACCCTCCCATATCGTTAAGGCATGTGAAAAGTGCATGTGAACAATCTATGTGAAAAGTATATCCATGTCAAATCTTGGTACATACAAAAACATTTTGAAAAAAATTCAACGTTGACCCCATTAACAAGTCACCATTTCCTATCATGTACTCTATCCCTAGTACATTTCCTTTTAATAACTCTTTCCTTTAATATTCAACCAATAAAATTAAAAAGAAATGAGGAGGAGATGGGTTGATATATAGAGTGGGTCTGTGAGTAATATTTGAGTCTAGAAACCCTTCCATATTGTCAAGGCTTGCAAACAGTATATCCATGTCAAATTTCAGTGCATACAAAAACATTTTGACAGAATTTCAACATTGGCCCCATTCACAGGTTATTGTTTCCCATCATGTACTTTATCCCTAGTATGATGTATTTTATCTATTTCCTTTAAAATACGATCGATATGCATGACGTCCATGCATCTAGTACTAAAAGGGAATGAAATAGCGTTGATAAAGAAGTACTTGATTAATCATAGAAGCTTCACTATCATTTATTTCTTGTCTTTGTGTTTTTCTCTCATCTAAGTACTCTTTTTCTCCATAAATAATATTAGTACAAAATCATTATTTAAATACAAAATCTCATGTATTTCCTTGTTCTCGCCATGACCAAAATCATGGGCCTGATTGGCATGATGTTGGTTTTCAATGACATAGACGATGAATATAAAGAGTGGTCATGTGAGTGATATTTGAGTTTGGAAACCCTCCCATATATTCAAGGAATACAAATAATCTATCCATGTCAAATTTCGATGCAAACATAAACATTTTGAAAAAATTCAAAATTGGTGAAAATTCACAGGTCACTTTTGCCAATCATGTACTGTAGCCCTAGTACAATGCCTTTTAATACTTGTTTCCTCTAAAATTTGACTAACAAAATTAAAACGAAATGAGGATGAGATGGGGTGATATATAGAGTGGGTGTCTGAGTGATATTTGATTCTGGAAACCATCCCATATCGTCAAGGCAAGCAAACAATCTATCCATGTCAAGTTTCAGTACATACAGAAACATTTAGAAAGATTTTCAATGTTGGCCCCATTCACAGGTTACTTTTTTCCATCATGTACTCTAGCCCTAGTATAATTTCTTTTAGTTGTTTCATTTAAAATATGACCGAGATAAATGTCCCTGCATCTAGTATTGTAAGGGAATGAAATAAAGTCGATACAAAAGTACTTGATTAATAGCACAAGATTCAAGTTATTTTATGTCTTGGTTTTCTTCTCTCATATAATTACTCTTTTTCTCCATAAATAATAATAGTACAAAATCATTATTTAAATACGAAATATCATCTATCACCTCCTTCTTTCCACGTCCAAAAATCATGGGCCTAATTGGCATTTTTTTTGTTTTGAACGACACAGACGATGAATATGAAGAGTGGGTGTGTGAGTGGTCTTTGAGTCTGGAAACCCTCCCATATCGGAAATGCATGTGAACAGTCTATCCATGTCAAATATCGATACATACAAAAAAAGTTTGAAAAAAATTCAATGTTGGCCCCATTCACAGGTCATTGTTTCCCATCATGTACTCTGTCCCTAGTGCAATGTCTTTTAATATCTTTTTTTTCGTTGAAAATTCTACCAAGAAAATTAAAATGAAACGAGGAGGATATGGGTTGATATATAAAGTGGTTTTGTGAGTAATATTTGAGTTTGGAAACCCTTCCATATTGTCAATGCATGCACATAGTCTATCCATGTCAAATTTCACTGCATACAAAAACATTTTGAAAGAATTTCAACGTTGGCCCCATTCATGGGTTACTATTTCCCATCATGCACTCTATCCCTAGTACAATTTATTTTATCTATTTCCTTTAAAATTTGACCGAGACACATGACGTCCCCACAACTAGTATTGCAAGCAAATGCAATAATGTCGATAAAGAAGTACTTGATTAATCACAAAAGCTTCAATATCAGTTATTTCTTGTCTTTGTTTTTCTCTCTCATCTAAGCAATCTTTTGCTCCATAAAGAATATTTGTACAAAATCATTATTTAAATACAAAATCTCATCTATTTCCTTCTTATCACCATGACCAAAATCATGGGCCTAATTAGCATGATGTTGGTTTTCAGCGACATAGATCATGAATATAAAGAGTGGGTGTGTGAGTGATATTTGAGTCTAAAAATCCTCCCATATCATCAAGGCATACAAACAGTCTATCCATGTCAAATTTCGGTGCATACAGAAACATTTTGAAAAAAATTCAAAATTGGTGAAAATTCGCAGGTCGTTGTTGCCCATCATGTACTCTTGCCTTAGTACAATGTCTTTTAATAGTTGTTTCCTTTAAAATTCAACTAAGAAAATTAAAAATAAATATACAAGATGGGTTGATATATAGATTGGGTGTGTGAGTGATCTCTGAGTCTAGAAACCCTCCCATATCCTCATGGCATGTGAATAGTCTATCCATGTGAAATTTTAGTGCATACAAAAACATTTTGAAAGAATTTCAACATTGGCCCCATTAATAGGTTATTGTTTCCCATCATGTACTCTATCCTTAGTACAATGTGTTTTAGTTTTTTCCTTTAAAATACGACCGAGATGCATGTCCCCGCATATAGTACTGCAAGGGAATGCAATAAAGTTGGTAACAAAGTATTTGATTAATTGCACAAGCTTCAAGTTATGTTATGTCTTGGTTTTTTTCTCTCATCTAAGTACTCTTTTGCTCCATAAATAATATTAGAAGGAAATCATTATTTAAATGCAAAATATCATCTATCGTCTTCTTCTTTCCATAGCCAAAAATCATGGGCCTAATTGGCATGGTGTTGGTTTTGAATGACACAAACGATGAATATAAAGAGTGGGTGTGTGAGTGATATTTGAGTCTAGAAACCCTCCTGTTGGAAATATGGCTACAGCAGAGATGACGCAGATGATCAAGGTTGTCATTGATGGCAATCGATTGTGTATGGTGAACACAGATGCTGAATCTCAGATGTTGAAACGTAGA
>JZKD02S1718047.1:80542-103843 GCA_000966675.3 Picea glauca
TAAAGACTCACTGCCACTAAGATTAATAATTCAAAGTTGGAAATGAGAGTAAATGGTTAATAATCTACACTAACTGATTCACCCCCCCCCTCTCAGTTAGTTCATACCTGTAACACCTCCCATATCGTCAAGGCATGTGAACAGTGAATCCATTTCAAATATCAGTACATACAAAAAAAATTTGAAAAAATTTCAACGTTGGCCCCATTCACAGATCATTGTTTCCAATCATGTACTCTATCCCTAGTACAATGTCTTTTAATATCTTTTTTACTTTAAAATTGTACCAAGAAAATTAAAAGGAAATGAGGACGAGGTGGGTTGATATATAGATTTAGTCTGTGAGTAATATTCGAGTCTTGAAACCCTTTCATATCGTCAAGGCATACGAACAATCTCTCCATGTAAAATTTCGGTGCATACAGAAACATTTTCAAAGAATATCAACATTGGTCCCATTCAAAGGTTATTATTTCCCATTATGCACTCTATCCCTAGTAAAATGTCTTTAAACTATTTCCTATAAAATATGATCAAAACGCATGACTTCCCCACATCTAGTACTACAAGGGAATGCAATAATGTCCATAAAGAAGTACTTGATTAATTGCATAAGCTTCACTATCAGTTATTTATTGTGTTTTTTTTTCTCTCATCTAAGTACTCTTTTTATCCATAAATAATATTAGTACAAAATCATTATTTAAATAAAAAACATCATATATTTCCTTCTTCTCGCCACGACCAAAATCATGGGCCTAATTGGCATGATGTTGGTTTTGAACGTCATTGACAATGAATATAAAGAGTGGGTGCGTGAGTGATATTTGAGTCTAGAATCCCTCCATTATCGTCAAGGAATATAAACAGTCTATCCATGTCAAATTTTGGTGCATACAGAAACATTTTGAAAAACATTCAAAATTGATGAAAATTCACAGGTCATTGTTGCCCATCATGTACTCTAGCCCTAGTACAATGTATTTTAATAGTTGTTTCCTTTAAAATTCGATCAAGAAAATTAAAAGGAAATGAGGATGAGACGGGTTGAGATATAGAGTGGGTGTGTCAATTATATTTGAGTCTGGAAACCCTCCCATATCATCAAGGTATGAAAACAGTCTATCCATGTCAAATTTCAGTGTATACAAAAACATTTTGAAAGAATTTCAACGTTGGCCCCAATCACAGGTTATTGTTTCCCATAATGTACTCTATCCCTAGTACAATGTATTTTAGTTATTTCCTTTAAAATACAACTAAGATGCACGTCCCCGCATCTAGTATTGCAAGGGCATGCAATAAAGTCGATAAATAAGTACTTGATTAATCGCACAAGCTTCAAGTTATTTTATGTCTTGGTTTTTTAATCTCATCTAAGTACTCTTTTCCTCCATAAATAATATTAGTACGAAATAATTATTTTAATACGAAATCTCATCTATTGCCTTCTTCTTGCCACATCCAAAAATCATGGGCCTAATTGGCATGATGTTGGTTTTGAACAACACAAACAATGTATATAAAGAATGTGTGTCTGGGTGATATTTGAGTTTGGGAACCCTCCCGTATCGTTAAGGCATGTGAACAATGTATCCATTTCAAATATTGGTACATACAAAAACATTTTGAAAACATTTCAGCGTTGGCCCTATTAACAGGTCATTGTTTCCCATCATGTACTATATCCCTAGTATAATGTATTTTAATATCTTTTTTCCTTTAAAATTATACCAAGAAAATTAAAAGGAAACGAGGACAAGATGGGTTGATATATAGAGTCATTCTTTGAGTAGTATTCAAGTCTGGAAACCCTTCCATATCGTCAAGGCATATGAACAATCTATCCATGTCAAATTTTAGTGCATACAGAAACTTTTTGAAAGAATTTTAACGTTGGCCCCATTCACAGGTTACTATTTATCATCATGCACTCTATCCCTAGTACAATGTATTTAATCTATTTCCTTTAAAATATGATCAAGATGCATGACTTCCCCGCATCTGGTACTGTAAGGGAATGCAATAACGTTGATAAAGAAGTACTTGATTAATCCTAGAAGTTTCAATATCAGTTATTTATTGTGTTTTTTTTCTCTCTCTCATCTAAGTACTCTTTTTATCCATAAATAATATTAGTACAAAATAATTATTTGAATATGAAATCTCATATATTTCCTTCTTCTCACCACGGCCAAAATCATGGGCCTAATTAGCATGATGTTAGTTTTGAACGACACAAACGATGAATATAAATCATGGGCATGTGAGTGGTATTTGAGTCTGGAAACCCTCCCATATTGTCAAGGCATACAAAGAGTCTATCCATGTCAAATTTCAGTGCATACAGAAACATTTTGAAAAAAATTCAAAATTGGTGAAAATTCATAGGTCACTATTGCCCATCATGTACTCTAGCCCTAGTACAATGTCTTTTAATAGTTGTTTCCTTGAAAATTATACCGAGAAAATTAAAACGAAATGAGGACGATATGGTTTGATATATATAGTAGGTGTGTGAGTCATATTTGAGTCTAGAAACCCTCCCATATTGTCAAGGAATGCAAAAGGTATATCCATGTCAAATTTCAGTGCATACAGAAACATTTTGAAAGAATTTCAACGTTGGCCCCATTCACAGGTTATTTTTTCCCATTATGTACTCTCTCCCTAGTACAATTTATTGTATTTGTTTCCTTCAAAATACGACCAAGATGTACCTCCCTGCATCTAGTACTGTAAGGGAATGAAATAAAGTCGATAAAGAAATACTTGATTAATCACACAAGATTCAAGTTATTTTATGTCTTGATTTTTTTCTCTCATCTAAGTACTCTTTTTCTCCATAAATAATATTAGTACAAAATCATTATTTAAATATGAAATATCCTCTATCTCCTTCTTGCCACAACAAAAAATCATGAGCCTAATTGACATGGTGTTGGTTTTGAATGGCATAGACGATGAATATAAAGAGTGGGTGTGTGAGTGATATTTGAGTCTGGAAACCCTCCCATATCATGAAGTCATGTGAACATTCTATCCATGCCAAATCTTGGTAGATACAAGAACTATTTGAAAAAATTTCAATGTTGGCCCCATTCACAAGTCATTGTTTCCCATCATGTACTCTATCCCTAGTAAAATGTCTTTTAATATCTTTTTCCTTTAAAATTCAATCGAGAAAATTAGGAAGAGATGGGCTGATATATAGAGTGGGTTTGTGAGTGATATTTACGTATAAATATGAATGAATTAACTTCTCTTGGTTTCAAGAATAATTTATTCTCTACTAAACAAGACCAACCATGTGAAGGTGGAATCTCATATAGCCCCTTTGCCCCCCCTCACATCACTCTCAATTCCCCAATACCCAATCTATAAAATAGAAAATAAACAAAAGCAACATAATAATCATGCATAGAAACTACCAAAACAAAAATGAAATAAAACTTAAAAACATGTAATTAACCCACATAAAAAATTATTTAAAGAGAATAATTCATACAAATTAAAATATTTAGTTGTGTACCTCATCCAAAGAAACATTTGTGTCATCATTCTTCTATATCTTCTTCTTAATCATCCAACTCGACATATGTATCAGCATCCAGTTCATAAACAATGTTTAAAGGATTGATGATATCATCATCGTCATTAATGTCATTTTCGAGCATATCTTCATCGATATCATCATCAAGAATTGGTGCATTTTATCCTACGCATGGTTTATCTTATTCGTCTTCTTAATATATAACCCATATTCTTCCTACTCTAGATCTACATTATCTTCTTATTCAATATCATCTTCTTCATCTAAAATATACTTTATTGGCCTTCCTCTTGGATCATATCTAACAACAAATGACCAATCCCTCTTATCTGGAACATTTGAGTAAAAGACTTGTTCACATTGACTTGGAAAATCATAGATGTCATTTACTTTTTCAAAAACCATTGTTTTAATCATCATAAATCCATTGGCATGTTGAATAAAAATTCTTTCCTCATCATGTTCATGCATTCATAACCTATACCATTTGACATCGAACAAAATTAATTTGAAGAATTAAAGTCACACTCAATTATATCATTCAAAAACCCATAGTATCTATTTTGATATTCTCAAGGACGTCTGTCACACCTAGAGGAAACATTAGTGACCTGGAATACTGCAGTTATCCCACTATCATAAGTTTTCATGTTTTCATCCAATTGTTTGATGTGAAATTTACAACCATTGCACCCCATAGCCTTGTGGTGTTTCCATTGCAATATGCCAGACATGTAAAAGATGCATTGTCAATCAATAATAAACAAATTTATATAACTTGGAAAGTATAATATGAAAAAAAGCACACCTATAGTCACATTAATATAATATAAAATAACTAAATCAAATGGGTGAATTTGCTTGCCTTTCCATCTTTCAAACAATATGCTAAATGTATTTCCCTCTGCGTCACACCAGAATCTCCATTACGAAAAGCTTATATAACCAATTCAAGATGTTATTTCCATGATACCTACCTCCATGATGTTGTTTACATATATCAATACATACCTTCATCCAATCAAGATTTTTTTCAATGTATAAATGTAGTGCGTCCCAATATTGACTAACCGACCAATCAAAAAATCACAGTTCACCAATATTAAATATTAGTTATAACCATGGTGAATATTAATAAATTATGAAAGAATAAATATTAAATGAGTATAATCATATACACAAAAAAATGAAAATTTATATTTATGACAAATATCCACAATTTGATTACCTCTCACTTTCTTCATTGTACCTTTACCTTTCCCCAATAGATGCTCCCCTTCAAATGTTTTGATGGAGTTCACATCCCAAATGCAATCCACTATTTGCATAGCTTGCGCTGCTAATTTAGGAAGATATTGACTAATATACACCATGGATTCATATACCATATATCCCTCCACCATAGAACCCTTAGGACATGCTCTTTTTCTAACCAAAGCCTTCAATGATTTCAAGTGCCTCTCCACCATCCACCTTGTGTGTATAGGTCCACACATTTCAATCTCCTGAAATTGGTGTATGAGGTAGTGTTCTTGTGCATTGAAAAATGTTGGAGGTGGATACTTCTGCATTTCACACATTAGCCGACAAATTTCTCTCTTCCAATACTTTATATCATCTTCATGGATTTATTTCAATGTCAACCATCTACAAATCATGATGCAAGAAAATAACATGTTTTAACAAAACATAATACATATTACATTACAAGTAAAACACATGTCATTAAGTACAACAAAAAAATGATTTTTTTTTCATATATATTGCAGCTACTTACCTCATGCATTTTCCAAGATCATATATAACTTGTTTGACATTGTTGTCAAATTCATTTGGGAGAGATAGAGGTAGAACATATTGTAACAATAAAAATGAATCGTTACTTGTTTCAAAACTAGACAAAATATAAAAATCTCAAAAAATGTATACAACCAATATATAAATATGAATACTAAAATTATTAATTACCTTAATGAAGGTATTCCAATAATGTGTTTTTACCCCACCAAATTCACCTTTCTTCGTTAAGATATTCTTTATGTTTGAACAAAAACCTGTGGAAAATTTAATTCTTTGAATGATCTCTTTTATACCATTGCTTTGTTGTTCTGTTAGTAATGATGGAAAGTTATTTTTGTCTCCATCACTATTTGATTGGATCACACTTTACATTGCATGATTGGCTTCCTGAATGTCATTACAAATTTTGACAATTTTTTCTTTATCCCTCTTGCCATCTATGATTCGCCATATTGTTTCTATCACATTCTTCCCAATATGCATTGTATAAAACAAATGAACTATTTTTAGCTCCTCATAGTAAGGAAACCTCATGAATTGAGTGGGATAACATTGCATTCCTCATGGAAGCCCATTATTACTACCTTCATGGAAACAACATTGATGAAGCATAAAAAAAATCCGAGCACTATTTATCAAATGCGGTAAAATAAATTGAATAATGAAAATAAAATTTCAAAACATGATTCCATTTACGATACATAAACAAAATGTGTACCTCGAGGATTAATTCTGTCATATGCCAACTTCCATAGGCAAGGTGTCATTCTTTGTGGTTTTAGTCCAGTCTCTGATTTCCCATTGAAAATATATTTTTCAGTAGTACGATACTTATGGTTCTTAGAGAGGAAGTGTCTATATTCATCAAACACGTCCTTTCCTAAAGTATTTGACAGACAATATTTCATCTTAGGACCACAAACAGGACATGAAAATTTACCCTTTGTTTGAAGACCTACAACATATTGATTAATGTGAATTATTAATATACGAAAGGATTATTTAAACAACATGCATGATATATTCAATTAATTATATACTATTCAAGAGTGCAATACAAAATGTTACATACCACAAAAATGTGTTAGTGATGCAGGCGAGGTTGTTCCTCGACTCACCCGCTCTCAGGATCAACCAAAATCCCACTGTTGAGCCGAAGCGGCTCTTTGATCCTCTTCATGAATCACTATGAAATTTCCCGACCCAGTCCATAGGTCCTTCTCTACCCTCCACGGCCTTCATCACTTGACCGAGGTTATCCCTGAATCTCTATCGGGGTTCGGGGTTTCGCAGTTCTCACTGTCGAGAACTCTGATCCTCTCTATTCCCCGATTCACGATCAAATCCTTCCTTGGCCTTAGCCCCTCTGGCTATACCCTTTGGTCCATGCGACCATTCTCCTATATGACCTCAACCAAACCTTTATCGGGGTTTCAGGGTTCACGATTTCAAAATGCAAAAACTCCTTGTACGCGAGATCTCCGATATCCTGATTCCCGATCTGCCGATGAAGCCCTCTTGTGGAGCTTTCGCCAATGATGCTAGATGTTTGCCACGCGTCCCTTCAACAGACGATCCCGATTATGTCGGGATTTTGGGACTTCTAATGCCTTGGTTCTCTTACCCTTGAGAACTGTGATTTTTCGAATGCTGACTCTCGTCAGATCCCTGACACCTGTCCCGTGTGAACGGACAACTCAGATCTCGTCGGGGTTTCCCCTTGGATTTTCTTCGATGTCTTGTTCACAGGAATGTCGATTTCCTGATGCACCTAAACGTCGATGGCACTTGATCTCTGCCACGTGTCTTCTGCAAGGGATGGTCCAGATCCCTTCGGGATTTCGCGACTTGCGTTGTCTCGATTCCTACGATCTCGAGAATCTTGAATTCCCGATGTCCGATATCCCGATGACTAAACCCCATGTAGATTCCGCAGATCTAACGGCTGTTGGGTATCTGTCTCAAATCTGACGACTCAGACCTGTTCTCCTCATGCGCTCCTCCTCCAGAGGCTAATCTCCGCGTAACTCCTCCCGATCTGACGACTGTCGGGATTTCCTTTACAAGATCCGACGACTGTCGGTCCTTCTCTGTTGTGCGCTTCTTCTAGTGCTCCTCCTGGACGTAAACTAATCAACGTTCTAGGTCTCTTATTCCCACGTTCTGACGAATGTTGTTGCTCCTTCCTGAGAACCTTCACGTCTTCTTCCCAGACTTGGACGAATAGCCCATTCTCAAAGGCTTCAACCTTCGTGCTCCTTTCTGCCCGCGAAATCCTCGACTTGGAGTCTTGCTATGTGTATGAGGACGTTGTCCTTCGTGCACTTTCTTCTCCTTCTAAACCCTCGAAGAATTTAATGACTCCTGCACCTCTTGCAAAGTCCTCACGCACAAAGCGTTATTTGTCCTGAGCTTCCACGAATACTCAGACCCCTTGGGGGATTTTTCTCTTCTTCTCCTTCCACAGATGGAGAATATTCAGATGCCTTCCTGGCTCTCTGTTTGATCAAGAAACCTCCTTGCTGAGACTTCTGGGTATTCAGCAACCCAGTGGAAGTTCTCTCAGTGGAATCTTCCTCCAAGTAGTAGAACTCAAAGAGTTCTTTGTTCTCCTGTGCCTGCTTGCACGTTTTCTCGACGCCCTCCTAGCGAAGTATCTTCTCCATAGAACGTTCAGTAGTTCTATCTTCCTGTGCACCTTTTTCACCTTCTCAATGCCCTCCTGGCAGAGCCCTTAGAATCCTCAGTGATTCTGGTCTCTTCGAACTCACAATGGAGTTCTTCCTCCAACACCTCGTGCTTACGCTCAATGCCCACTTGGCAGAGCCTTTACAGAACTCCTAAGAGATTTTTTCTGCAACTGTGTCTCAGCTACACAGCCTTGCCTCCTGAGGTGTTCAGCAACCTCACAAGTCTTCTCCCTGAGTTGTTGACTTCAGCTTCTATGCCTCAGCACGTCTTCGTCTGACTCCTCAGAGTTCAGAAGTGCACCCTCTTGTGCACGACTCTCAGAACCTCAACGTTATGTCACACCCTCCTGGTATGAAGCCTCAAAGACCTTCAACCCTGAAATTAAACACACCCCTACAGAATGCATCAACAATCATACATTCACATCATACATAGAGAACACACACAGACATCCATATACACAGAATATGCACGAAAAATTGCTCTGTTTATATTAATAAATGGCAACAATGCCTGTATCTTTACAATGGTGTTCCTGAGCTCTCCTTGGCTCCTCTCTACTCTAACTCCTATCTGTCCTAACTCGAAATTAGATCTCAAAATCTCTTTTACCTGAGGAGTCTCATCGAGCGCTTCCCTCCAGGTCTACCTACCCTAATCAATTACAATCAATGGCTGTCTAGTCCAGCGCCTGGATCTAGGTCTCAGCTGATCTAGCAATTAAAGATGATCCTATATAATGCCTGCACAAAGGCACAGCTTCCATGGCTCACCAGCCTAAAACATTTAATTACATTCAATTCAAATTTGAATGAGGCTGCGTCTCTCTTCAACCTTTGAATGCGTGCGCACTGACGTGGTTGGCTGGTTGGCTGCTGACATGGAGCGATGATCCTGCATCATACTCCACAGCTGCAAAAATCATGAGCTCCTTCTCATGAGATTTTCCTCTAAGATGTTAGAATCCTCCTGGATCCCAAATAAGTATTTGGAGCTTTCCATCTGCTCCACTCTGCTGTTGCTACTGCTTCTGCTTCTGCTGTGCTTCTTCCTTCTTACTGTTCAACCTCTCCTTGTTGACAGTATCTGTTGAGCTTATCATCAACCCTCTGATCTCTTCTATTACTTCGTCCAACTTCTCCATTGGCTGTTCCGACTCATGCGGTCTCCTCAGCTGTAATTTTTTTTGGCACGTGGGCAGATCATTATGATCTCCCAGGCCTCCTTCATCCATTTCCAACTTCACCTGTTGGATGTGCACGCCTTGCACTTTTACCCTCTCCTCCAGGGCTTCAACCTGCTCCCACAGATCAGCAAAGAAAATGTTGTATGCTCCTTCTTTCTCTGCTTCTGCAGCCTTGTCTGTTGCATTATGTTCAGCTTCATGGCTGAAAATGCTGAGCCATTCCTCAGAATGCTCGTCTTCTCCTTCCGCTTCTTCTTCTTCAGTTGTCAGCTCCAATGCTACAACGCTCTTATCTCGCTGGCTGAAATTGTTGAGCTGTTCCTCAGAACGCTCATTCTCTTCTTTAGTTTCTGCTTGGGCAGTCTTTGCCATCTGCTCCAATTTTCCTTGGACAATCACGACTGACTGTTCCTCTATTTCTGTTGTTGCATCATCTGCAACAGAATTTTCTTCCTCCTCCTGGGCAGATGGTAAGAATATTTCAATTCCCCCAATCATCAGAATATCATTATGATCTTCTTCCTCTGTCAATTGCACCTGCTGATCCAAATTCGTTTTCGAGCTTACTTGCTCTGTCAGCTCCTCTGGCTGAATCCGACTCATCAATTCATCCCTGCCCATCTGGAAATATGAGATGTCCCTGCTACTCTCCTGGCAGACTATGAGATCAACCGATCCCATCTCCATCAGCAACCCCTGCTGAATTGAACTCTCCATGAGACCTTCAAATGGTCTCATATGTTCATCTCTGCCCTCCTAGAAGTCTTCGATTCTTCCGCTGCCCTCCTGGCAGTTTGACACGCTTCCACTGCCCTCCTGGCAGTCTTCGAGATCTCGCAGCGATCTCTGATCATTGCCCTCCTAGAAAATTGAAATTCCCTGGCTGTCCTCCTGCCAGTCCATGAGATCCTCAACTGATCTCAACTCGTTTCCCTCATGGAAAACTGAAATTTCTACTTCTTTGCCCTCTTGGCAGTTCTTGAGATCCTTAGATGACCCCAATTCAAATTCTTCATCATCCCAATCATCGAGATCTTTTCCAGTCTCTGGCCAACAGTGAAAAATCATCTTCTCTTCTTTGGTCTTGAGGTTTTCAGCATACCTCAACCATCTCTTTAATAGCCTATGTTGTCTCATGACCATCAACTGCTTGACTGGCCATTTTGCTTCTGCCTTCTTCATGGGAAAATTTCGCATTCGTCTCATCCTCCTATCCTGTCGCATCCACAATTTGAGCTTCTCTATGTCTGCTTTTATTTCATAGAGATTTCTAGTCTCTTCTTCATCCCATTCGGCAAGATTTTCTGCCTTGCTCTTCTTTCTATGGCCTTTAGTAGCCCTCTTGTTGTCCCTGTCTGTCTCCCTGACAGATCTACTGCTGTCACTTTGCATCCCTGAGTGTTCCAGCTTCATCATCCTCTCACAGTCCTGCTGACTGTCTCCTTGATTGCTGCCTACCTGCAACCAATCATTACAGAGTCCTCAACAACTCTGTCTTCTTCTACCTCCTCTTTTCTCCTCTTGCCTGAAATATACAGACAAGAATTTCATCTCTGATACCACTTGACGTGTATCAGAGTGATTCTTTCCTTCCTCGCTCCTCTTGCCTGAAATATACAGACAAGATATCTACTCTGATACCACTTGACGTGTGTATCAGAGTGCTTTCTACCTCTTTCTCCCTCTGTCTAAAGTATACAAACAGAGACAAGCTCTGATACCACTTGATGTAGGCGAGGTTGTTCCTCGACTCACCCGCTCTCAGGATCGACCAAAATCCCACTATTGAGCCGAAGCGGCTCTTTGATCCTCTTCAGGAATCACTATGAAATTTCCCGACCCAGTCCATAGGTCCTTCTCTACCCTCCACGACCTTCAACACTTGACCGAGGTTATCCCTGAATCTCTATCGGGGTTCAGGGTTTCGCGGTTCTCACTGTCGAGAACTCCTATCCTCTCTATTCCTTGATTCGCGATCAGCTCCTTCCCTGGCCTTAGCCCCTCTGGCTATACCCTTTGGTCCATGCGACCATTCTCCTATATGACCTCAGCCAAACCTTTATCGGGGTTTTGGGGTTCGCGATTTCAAAATGCATGAACTCCTTGTACACGGGATCTCCGATATCCCGATTCCTGATCTGCCGATGAAGCCCTCCCATGGAGCTTTCGCCAATGATGCTAGATGTTTGCCACACATCCCTTCAACGGACGATCCCAATTACGTCATGATTTTGGGACTTCTGATGCCCCGGTTCTCTTACCCTTGAGAACTCCAATTTTCTAAATGCCGACTCTCGTCAGATCCCTGACACCTGTCCCATGTGAACAGATGGCTCAGATCTCGTCGGGGTTTCCCCTTGAATTTTCCCCGATGTCTTGTTCACAGGAATGTCGATTTCCTGATGCGCCTAAACGCCGATGGCACTGGATCTCTGCCATGTGTCTTATCCAAGGGATGGTCCAGATCCCATCGGGATTTCCCGACTTGCGTTGTCTCGATTCCTACGATCTCGAGAATCCTGAATTCTCGATGGCCGATATCCCGATGACTAAACCCCGTGCAGCTTCCGCAGATCCGACGGTTGTCGGGTATCTGTCTCAGATATGATGACTCAGACCTGTTCTCCTCATGCGCTCCTCCTCCAGAGGCTAATCGCTGCATAACTCCTCCCGATCTGACGACTGTTGGGATTTCCTTCACGAGATCCGATGACTGTCGGTCCTTCTCTGTTGTGCGCTTCTTCTGGTGCTCCTCTTGGACATGAAATAATCAACGTTATAGGTCTCTTCTTCCCACGTTCTGATGATTGTTGTTGCTCCTTCCTGAGCACCTTCACGTCTTCTTCCCAGACTTGGATGAATAGCCCATTCTCAAAGGCTTCGACCTTCGTTCTCCTATCTGCCTGCGAACTCCTCGAATTGGAGTATCGCTACACATATGAGGATGCTATTCTTCTTGCGCTTTCTTCTCCTTTTGAACCCTTGAAGAATTCGATGACTCCTGCACCTCCTGCGAAGTCCTCGCGTGCAAAGTGTTATCTGTCCTGAGATTCCACGAATACTCAGACCCCTTGGGGGATTTTTCTCTTCTTCTCCTTCCACAGATGGAGAATATTTAGATGCCTTCCTGGCTCTCTGTTTGCTCAAGCAACCTCCTTGCTGAGACTTCTGGGTATTCAACAACCCAGTGGAAGTTCCCTCAGTGGACTCTTTCTCCAAGTAGTAGAACTCAAAGAGTTCTTTGTTCTCCTGTGCCTGCTTACACGTTTTCTCGACGCCCTCCTAGCAGAGTATCTTCTCCATAGAATGTTCAGTATTTTTGTCTTCCTGTGCACCTTTTGCACCTGCTCAATGCCCTCCTGGCAGAGCCCTCAGAATCCTTAGTGATTCTGGTCTCTTCGAACTCACAATGGAGTTATTCCTCCAGCACCTCGTGCTTACGCTCAATGCCCACTTGGCAGAGCCTTTACAGAACTCCTAAGAGATTATGTCTGCAACTGTGTCTCAACTACACAACCTTGCCTCTTGATGTGTTCAGCAACCTCACAAGTCTTCTCACTAAGTTGTTGACTTCAACTTCTGTGCCTCAACATGTCTTCGTCTGACTCCTCAGAGTTCAGAAGTGCACCCTCTTGTGCATGGCTCTCAGAACCTCGGCGTTCTGTCACACCTTCCTAGTATGAAGCCTCAAATATCTTCAACCCTGAAATCAAACACACCCCTATAGAATGCATCAACAATCATACATTCACAGCATACATAGAGAACACACACAAACATCCATATACACAGAATATGCAGGAAAAACTGCTCTGTTTATATTAATAAATGGAAACAATGCATGTATATTTACAATGGTGTTCTTGAGCTCTCCCTAGCTCCTCTCTACTCTAACTCCTATCTGGCCTAACTCAAAATGAGATCTCATAATCTCTTTTACCTGAGGAGGCTCATTGAGCGCTTCCCTCCAGGTCTACCTACCCTAATCAATTACAATCAATGGTTGTCTAGTCCAGTGCCTGGATCTAGGTCTCAGCGAATCTAGCATTTAAAGATGGTCCTATCTAATGCCTACACAAAGGCATGACTTCCATGGCTCACCAGCCTAAAACATTTAATTACATTCAATTCAAATTTGAATGAGGCTACGCCTCTCTTCAAGCTTTGAATGCGTGCGCGCTGACGTGGTTGGCTGGCTGGCTGCTGACATGGAGTGATGCTCCTGCATCAGTTAGTCCTGGGGCATCATGAATTGTCCATAAATGTATTCCACGATGTTGAAATCTCTTCTACCCAATTGGTTTACATATGTCATACATAGTGATGCCTTCCCATAACTTTAGTAGTTCGTTGATAAGAGGCTCAATACACACATTCATATATTTAACTTGGTACTTACATAATTGTTTGAAATTACACAAAATTATTACCATGGTATGTATATATATTTAAATAAATAAATAAAATATATTATGCAAAAAAAGAGAAAAATGAAAATTTTACATTCGAAAAATTAATGAAAACAAATACCTGGAACAATCATTGTCAACATTATGCTCTCCCTTTTTATTGACATCCAAGGAGGAATGTTATTGTTGATAACAAAAATAGGCCACACTGAGTAACAAACCAAAGCTCTCCAAATTGATTAACACCGTGAGTTGCCAATGAAAGCCTAACATTACGAGGTTCATTTGTAAATTTTGGCCATTTTGTAGCAATTTCCTTAAATGCATAACCATCTGTAGGCATTTGAAGAACGTCATATTCAATTCTCTTTCATGCATGGTAATCCATAAACTGTGCTATGATTTGGAACTTGAACAATCGCTGCAAACGTCGAATTATGGGGATATGTCGAAGAGCCTTTCGAGGCACCATTTTTATTACTTGATCGGTTCAATATCTACTAATACCACATACCGAGAATTTTTGTTTTCGACACATGTTGTCCATAATATATAATATGATCATCAGGACATGCGTCTATACTTTGATACTCCATTCCAATGTCTTTCATAATGGCATGTAAATCTCGATATGTGTGAGGTAAAATATTTGACGAGGGTAACATAAATTCACCTAACAATCTAAAACATAAGAAATACCTATTTAATGTAAAGAATAGTAATTTTGTAAATATTGAATTTTTATTTTACGCATTAATTAACTCTAAAAAGGGGGGGGGGAAGTCAACCTTTATGTATATGTAATGAAACATATTACATACCTTAGGATCTGTGTCATACAAGTGTTCGACAAATGATTCGTAACCTTTAAGTTTACCAACAACAATGTAGTCGAGAGAAGATTTTCTCTTGACCCTTTATAAAGTCATTTATTTACCTTTTCAATTAGAGGTTCATCATAAATACCATCACTATTGTCCCCATAATCCTCATCTGGATGATCGAATAAGTCTTGGATCATTTGATTTGTCCCATCATCTTGAACTATGTTATTATTGTCATCTACTTCCATGGGATCATTAACTTTATATTCATTATCTTCTTCATGTTCCTCATCTTGTACAACATCATTTCTGATACTACTTGGTGCTTTCTACAGAAAGTTAGGGGGGAAATCTAACTTTTAATTACAAACAATCATGAAAAAATAGTGCATGTATAAAACAATATAAAGTTTGAGAATACAATCAATATTAAAATAGACAATGAATATATATACATAGCTAATTACCATGGGACAATATTCATTTGATCCCCGGTCCATGTGCCCATATTTCTACTATGGTTTTTAGCTGTTGTTATTAAAACTCTTTCGAGATGTCTGGTACAACAATTTTTGCAAGGGAAATAACATTTACTATCGCCCTTTTCACCTTCGTTAATTTTTTTCCCACCTCTAATGTTTTTTGACATTCTTCCCCATAGACATATACTAATGATTATATTATAAAATTGAGTGGTGTATAATAGAATATCTATTATATTTTTCTATTATAACATATGAAAAAAAACATGTTTTTTTAGCCAAGAATACCTTATACCCTTTTGAACCATCGTTGTTATAGAAAAATTGTCGCAACATCTATAAAATGAAACATACTTGTATATTTTATAACATAGCAATTCTGAAGACAGTTGACCAAGTCAATTTTGACTTTGTCAAAAAGTGGGTGACCGTTAGGGGGGGGAAACCTAGTGTCCATACTGTCGCAAGTGCTATGCACATAACGTTGCAATTCTGATGACAGTTGACCAAGTCAATTTTGACTTTGTCAAATAGTAGGTGACCGTTAGGGGGGGGGAACCTAGTATCCACACTATTGCAAGTGAAATGCACATTTTATGTCGTCGCAAGAGCCATGTATTATGAACTTCATTGCTCTTGCGACGATTTAAAAAGTACGTCACAAGTGTGAAGATCTTAGGAAGTATGGAGAAAAATAATTAAAATTGCCTCTATTTTTCGACAGCATGGCCAATTTTGTCCATAACATTTCAATTAGATTGTCGCAATTTTTCCAATATGTAGTAGTGAGTTACACCCTGGGCCTATTTACATCATTGTTAGGTAAACTTGTGCTTAACATATGACAAACCATGTTTGGTCACTAACTAAGTGGTTTCCCTTGTGTTCAACGTTAATAACCATTATCACACATAGGGATTCATGTGGTACCTTGGTTTCCATTTGACCTCATTAGTGGATTCCTCAAATTTTTCAGTAGTCTCCATCACTAGCTACTATTCAGAGAGTCTCTGCCATGTTTTATTCCATCTAGTGAATATCAAATTATTACCTCGGTGTGGTCCTTATAATCTATTCATCTGAGTCCTTCCAAATATTTGGCCTTCTTCTACCCCTCGTGTTAGATGATGGAGGATGTGTTAATTCCTTCCTTCCAGTGGATATGTTCCTATTTAGAGTTACTATTAGTACATTGGGGCTTGCAGTCATCAATTGAAGGTTCCCTCACTATTAACATTGGAAATGCATCAATTTCCCCTACTCGTGATATATTCTATTAGGTGTTCGACATCAACTCATTTATCCACACTTTCTAGATTGTAGTAGGTACCTTGACGCCTATTATCATTATCCATGGGTCATCTCGCATTTTTTAACAGTATACATCAATTAACGGTAATCAAGCAGTGTCTCACTATGTTCCACTCCAATAAATTTATTCATATAGTATAGAATCATACCACGACATATTGTTTCGAAGACCTGATCAGGTGAAGTACGGGCATCACATCTTTTATGCTCCTATCTGACTTTGATTGTACCACCGTATTTGACATCGACACTTGTATAAGATCATTTTTTTCACTCCATAGATTCCACATATTCTATGTTTTTTTCTGAGACAGAGCCCCACTATGTATCTATTCATGGATATGATCTACATTTTTGCATGGATCCACTGTGTATTCTCTCGTGGCCATGATTGCTACCTATATATATCACATGGATCCAATGTGTATAGTTTTTTTGGCCATGGACATCAATCATTATTTCATTACTCATGGATCCTTGGTGTACTTGATTTTGAAGCCATGCTTACATCACACAAGCATGGGAATGCCAGACTTGAGAAGAGAGTATCTTACTTGTTTCTGTTGTAGGTACAATCAACTGGAAATAATTGTCTGTAGTAACTAAATTTTATAATAAAGGGAGAGGAACATGCATGGAACCCTATGTTTGAAGTAGATCGTGTTTTAAGTAGATCTCGTTTGAGGTCTTCTGCTCTATAAATCCTTCACAAAAATATTTTAAAAGTCCTGCAACCAAATAAGTATGCAAATGCAAAATAGTAGTTGTCCTCTAACTAAATAAATATAATTGATTCAAATTTTATGTTAGATTAAAAATGATATACACATAATATTGTTGAAATCATAAATAAAAAAAATTAATCGGATGAGAATGAGAGTTATTTTATTTATAACAACAAAAGGGGGGTAGTTACAACCTGTAACCGTTGTGACACGATCCCAGAACCATGCTCGAAGTTCCTCCACCCAAGGCCTGAGATGATGAAGAATATGGTTCCAAGGAAACAATAGGATTATTCCTAACAAGATAAAGAGGAGCACAAATCCTTAAAACAAGGGTTTTTCATAAGGGGAGACAATCTCAAAAATATAGGGAAACAAGGGCTTGCAGGGATATTAGGAAATTGCCAGCATAAGGCTGCATATTTTTCATATGTCTTTCCTCCATCCCAAGGCTCTCTTTTATACTCCCTTTTGTTAGTTGGAGTAGTTATGCATGGGCTATAGGAAGTTGGGAACCTAGGGAAACTATCAACTCTTCCCGAAGTATTGAGAATTATATTTGTTTGAGCCAATTAAACATGTACATGGGTTGCTAACTAGCAAGTCGCATATGTACGCATGTTGCTTTAAGGAGAGTTGCATACATCTTGAAAAATGGGATTTTTTAATATGTTTTTAGGGAGGAAAGGGGGGTTCATCTCCTGCAAATAGGGAAAGGGTTGTAAATGAGGCCAAGGAGTCATTATGAGCATAGATGATGGAAAATGCCAATATAACACTCAAGAAATTGGATTCATAATTAAACTAAGAAGTGGTGGAAATAGCATACCTTTTCCTAAAGGTTGTCCTTTGTATATCCTTGCTGATGCAAACCTAAAGTTCCAGTTCCAACCTATACACCTACCCCCTGCACACAAAATACAATCAATTCCTTCCTATTTCTTTTCTTAGTGTTAGAATCCTACATCTAGCTTGGATATAACCTAATCTATAATAAAAAAAAATAACATATGAACATGTATGCATGAGAAAAAACATTCATAGGTGAAAACCAATGATCTATTAATATGGAAAACGGAAATACATCAATATAATTACCTCTTGGTGTATATGCATTCCCCTTTTCCCCTTCCTCGTTGCTCCTCCTCAACTCCTCAACCAAGCTAGGAAACCTGACTGCAAGTGATGTAGATGGAGAAACACCTCTGAATTTTGACAACATTGATTTGTAAATGATTCTTACTCTTATGCTCCATATTTTCCTTCTTTATATAGATCCTTGGAAGAGGTTTGGGAGAGCTTCTAGATATTCTAGAGACCAATGGATACTCCAATTATGTGAGTTCCAAGGATCATTCCATGAAGAACCAACTAATCCCTTTCTTTCCTCTTTCAAAATCCATGAATCGCGAAGGTTACAGAGGGTTTCGTGGGTTGCACTATAGTTGACTAGTGATGCTTCACTTTTTATCCATGTATGACAAGTGACACGTTGCAAAAATGTCCTAAATCTTAAGGTAGAGCTATGTCTTGGATTTAATGTTTTGTTGTATTTCCTTCTGGCCTTGTAGAGTGGAAATTAAGGCTATAACACCTACTTGAGGAATAATGTAACAACCCTAGTTAAATAATTGTTTAAGGTTTATCAAGTATAATTAATTAATAATTAACTGTCCTAATGTGTATTAGTTAAGTAATGATAAAGTATTAATTATATTAATTAATTAATCAATTATTTATTTATTGTTTAATATATGTTGATTAATTAATTAATTGATTAATTAACACATTTAATGTTTGGATAACAAATTAAAGGCTTAATAACTAATTATAAAACTTTATGTATGACAGGGGATAGGGTATTGAATGGATGGATAAGCTAGTAAATGGAGGGATAAGGTGGGTAGCATTAAATGAAGGAGGAGGCGGTGAATGGGGAAGGATATGAGGGGACAAAGGCCTTCAGGAGTTTTTATGAAATTTTGGGGAGGAAGCATTATTGGGAGAGAAGGATTGTATTTCTTGGTTTTAGAGTTTGGGGAACTGTTACAGGGGTGCACCAGGTTGCTAGGAGTTTTGGGCTCGGGGGCTAGGAATCCTTACGAAATCCTGGAGCTAGGGAGACAGATAGGTTGCTCCTAGCTGGCTGGGTGGTTAGTTGGTTTTGGGCAGGGTTTGGTTAGAGCATCAAGCAGAATTTTGGGTAGAGCAGCAAAGAGAACAACCAGAGATCGGGGATTTATCATCAGACGGAGGTATGTTTATTTATGTATTTTCATGAATATGTGGTGTTATGTGGTTGTTACGTAAGATTATTTTCATGTTGTTAATAAATCTAATTTATGCTGAATAATAAATGATTATAAGTTATGATTAAATTGTACAGGATATAATTTGCTTTTATTCATTATTTTAGCTTGTGTTTTATAAGGCTCTGCAGGGACGGATACCTTACAAATAACTTGGGTTTGAGAAGAATCACTCGTTGAAGGAGGCTATAAATTTGGTTTGAGAGTAATCTCTCATTGAAGGAGATTGGTAATTTGGTTAAGGTAATATTCATCCTCAGCTTGGATTCCCATGTCAATCAAGTAAGTTTCTCACACCGTACTTATAATTAGTGAGAAACAACACATCCATTCATCTCTTTAAAGAAGATGTAGTAAGAGTGTAGTAAAAATTGTAAGTTTTTACTCCTTTCATTATAAAAATGCTTAACAAATTGCAAAACCCTTAACAGAATTTCGATGGATAATTAGAAATCCAATCATAAGAAATAGACTTATATTTTTTGTTATATGAGGAAGCATATCTTTGTTCTATGTGATTTATTTGTCTCTAGTGTTCGTTCCTACGATTTTCCACCTATGATTCCATTATTTTAATGCTTGGAAGTTTACCCTTACTTTTCTTACAAACAACTTTTATAACAAATGATTCTTCTTCAGCCTAGTTACCCAATTGCAAAAACTATGCCAATTTCACAATTTACTTAGGTCGAAGGATGTCCATACTCATTTTCACCTAATGTAAGTAGAGGTAATGTTTCACTACAAGAACTGACATTTTGTGTTATTGTACACAAATTATGAGACTCTATCATGGATAGTTGTGTTTCTTATTAATTTTATGGAACACATAGATTGTTCCTCATTTTGTTTCTACCTCTACATGAATGTGATATTGTACCATACCAAAGTGTTAACTACAAGTTCTGGTTTGATGGCCAAATGTAAAGAGGAAATATTATAATAGCCTACGGTTACTCGCTTGCAACTATTGTTGTATAGTACTATGCGTTTCCAAGAAAGGTAGGGTTTCATATGTTACTTCTTCTATCATAAGTTCCCATGTATTGAAAACCCATAGTACATAATGAACAAATTAAAAGTTGATATCTATCAAATTGAATATAAATTTTAACAGGTTCAATTTGATAAATTAACAATTTTTAAAATTAGTAGTTGAAGGCCACACGGTTTAGCACGTGCACTAAATTTGTAAATTTTGTTGGATGTTCAAGTTATTTGTGTACCTTGAATCCTATGGTCTTATTTGTTCCAATACAAATACTTATCAAATGTAGAGTCAGTGTAGTTATGATAGGTATAGTGAGATTCCATTTATTACATATGAACTTTGATATGACATAGAAGGAAAAAAATGATAACAATTCAAATTTGATCTAAGTTTCAAATAGTTCAAGTACAATTCACATAGTTTGATTCTCATGATTGTGGGTAGGTTGATGTCAAAACAACACCTTATATGATAAGTGCTTCAAATTTAGTGGATTTGACAATGAATTGATATTTTGAGTAAACAATGACTTCCTTTTCTCAGTAACCTCAAATAAAAATGTATTTTTTGGAAAAAAAATTAAGGGTAGTTATTTTTTTCTTTTTCTAGGAAGTTGCTTCAAGAAATAGACCCCGAGGTTGGGAAATAAACCACATGACATGGACTTAGGTGCAAGGATTAAGGGGTTTAAATTTTTCAAAGTTTCTTCGGACTTTCTCTCAACCCCGTCAATTTTGAAGCATGACATTTGGGTGGGGTAGACCATATTGAGAATGGAACTCAGATGGACGACTTAATAACCCTTGTCGACCTTCATAGATTAATATTTTATCAACCTCACAAATGAACCAAAGGCCCATTATCAATGTAGGCTTATTATACCTTTTAGTTATTAATTATTTACTCTAGGAATATTCTAAGCAAGATTAGGATATGGCCATAGTTAGTCATGTGATCCAAACGTGTAACATGAATCTTATCTTATTATATCTACCAGTTTTTTCACATCCAATGGTGAAGTTGATTATTGTTGCATCCACATGGGTAGAGATAATCATTTCCTTGGTATGTTAATGGAGGAACTAAAGGCAATGTAATATGTTTTTACAAGTAACAACATGACTCATTTTGAATGCAAAATGCATTGATGCTTAAATATTTCTAGTTGCAGAATGAACCCCTATGAAAGTAATGCCACTTGCATAAATACATCAATATCCATGGATTTAAATATTTTCCTCGATGGATTTTGTACAAAGATATTTTTTCTTTTTGCAAGGTGCTTCCAGAAATAGGCCTCAAATTGGGGGGTTACACTACATGGAATAGACTTATTTTGGATTAGATGTTATGTCTGAGGGTTATCTATTCCACCAAATTTGGTTTCGATTTGTACTCAACCTGATCCCCTTTTTGACATTCTATTCAAGAGAAAAAAACCAAATTCAAAATGAGTCACGGGTGTATGACTTAATACTGCATCAATCTCACTACCACTGGAAAAGGAAATCCCAATTAACAAACACACATAGTTGCATAATTAAATCAATAGTTATGGGATGCATAATTAAATCAATAGTTATGGGCCAATTTATTTGAAAGAACCAAAATTAGTGCATCAGTCTAATTATTATAGATCATTAATTTCAAATGTTGTGATTGTTGAGAGCACACCATAATTTTATCTATTTTTTTTTCTCTAAATTTTAGTTTATAATTTTCATGTCTATAACAAAGAAATGAAAACTTGCAATATGGAAAAGCCTCTCCCACTAGTGCAAAGTAACTAATTATGTTCTATGGAATTGTGGTATACAAGATATTGAGTTTATCATGGGCCATTATCATGTTGAAAAATTACGGTCCACATTTGTTATTTTAATCGATGGTAATTTTTACAATTTCATTTTAAATGGGTACTAGAATACAAACATTTATGCAGTGTATCTTTTCCCTAATATATTTGATCTAGATCTTTCCCCTGTACCCCAAAAAATTCAATTTATGTGTTGTTTTTGCAAATCTAAAGAAAATATTAATAACGGTGAAGAATTCCACCTTTGGAATCTCTAAATCCCTTCAAATTAGTGATACAAAAGTAGCAAGCATAAAGTGTTTGTACATAATATCCTCTTTTTAGTACCTACCAAGGTACTATAGTAATCGATTAGATTTTCTTTTTCAATGTTTTTGCAATGTTTTTACTAAGTTTTTGTAATAATTTTATTAATTTGAATATTTTCGAAATTCAAAAAAAAAATTCAGAATTTTCTGATATTCATTATCGTTTTTTTCATTGGTGATTGAAACTTTGGATGGGACTTAAATCCCTGGTATGTTTCAATTATTTTTCCTATTTGTCAGTCTTGTAAAATGAATTTTAAAAATTACAATTATAATTGGCTAGACTCTGACCCCTTCTGACATTTATGTCAGGCTTTGAAGCACCCAAAGTCAGAAGTCTGACCCCTTCTGACATTTTTGACAGGATTTGAAGCTCCCAATGTTTCACTGCAGTCAAAGGCATCCACACGACTTTGCATTTGAATTCATCCCCACAACACTTCACTTGGATATGCTCCTACTCCATATGTGCTCCATCTGTGTGCATGCAATGCTCCACTTGGATGCTCCATCTGTGTGCATGCGCTCCACTTGGATGCTTGAAGCCATTTAACCTCCATTGCATTCTTATTTTCAAGGTTCAACCTCTATTGAATTCTTATTTTTAGGGTCCATTCTATTGAAAACATGATGAGAGAGAGCGCTTAAAGACATATTGATGGAATTGATGGAAAGGGAATATTGATGGCATAATGGAAATGTCACAACAATTGTATTTCTGTTGGACACACCTACCACACTTAGAGTGGGGGGTGAATGAGTGTGGGGATCTTTTTCCCAAAACTTCCCTCTTGCACAAAAAATCATCAATTAGCATTCAACATTTATTCATTACCCATTGTTTTCATTTATAACCATTTAGATGTGAGCACATATCAGCAACATATATCAGCAAT
>JZKD02S1718047.1:103853-123791 GCA_000966675.3 Picea glauca
TCAACCAATGACATCAATCAAACCAAACCATTTACATCAATGACATATGATCCAACAATCTCCCAAGTAATCAAACCATTGGCATCAATGACAACATGATCCAACAATTTCATGGCGAGGGCGTTCAAGGGATTACAAGGCATCAAAGGGAGGGATTAGAAGGCTCACTAGACGGTTCAAGTGGCTATAGAAGATTTGATGGTGACCATAGGAAAGGGATTACAAGGCTCACTTAGTAGGTGGTTTGATGGTGAGGGTGTTCATTGGTTAGATGGTTCAAACAACTATAGGCGATTTGATGGTGAGGGAATTCATAGGAAAGGGATTACAAGGCTCACTCAGTAGGCAGTTTGATGGTGAGGTCGTTCATTGGCAAGGGATTACAAGGCTCACTAGGTGGGTCAAGCAGTTGTGGGCAGTTTGATGGTGAGGGAATTCAATGACGAGGGATTACAAGGATCACTAGGCGACTCAAGCAGCTATAGGTGGTAGTCGGCTCAAGCAGTTTTAGGTGGTAGTGTGTGCTTGTCGCGTTTCATGATAGAAAAACATTTTTTCAATTATGCTTCCATTTTATAAATTAACAAAAAATTATGTTTAGTGGTGGACTGATTGTGACATTGGTTATTTGACTTATCATTTTTAGGCAAAAGTAATTTCATTTTTTCATTTTCCAAGTGCTGAAGTACTTGTTGGTTTTGTGTTTTGTGATTGAATTTAATTTGACATATGAAAACACATAGTTTGTTTGAACATATTTTCTTGATAAAATTTCAAGGTTGGATTAAACAAAACTTCAATTTTATAGTGATAATTACCAGCTCTTGGAGTGAAGTCTCTAGACTACAATAAAAAGCAAAAAAATACCAGAATGTGATGCAAAAACATTCCCATGGCGTAATAGAAACACCAGTGGGTAGAGACACCCAGGGAAACATTAGACAACATACTTCAAGTCTAACCTTATTTGCCACACAAAATATATTCCTTTATTTCTTTTAAGCATACAAATTTAATGCAAAGACATTTTCTGCAATTTATGCCAAAATTGCAAGACATCAAGAATATAAAATACTTGAAAATTGCAAGACATCAAGAATATAATTCAAGAAATCAATTCAACCAAATTGCATCTTAGTTGGTTTCGCATCTTAGTTGGTTTTCATGTATCCTTAGAATGGATGGGGACGAACTACCATGCTACCATGAATATGAATACTAGGTGTTAATTTAGACGAAGTGCATATTTATTCTCCTAATCATTCATATTTCTTCTAAACCAGCTCATAATAAAGAATAAACTTTATGTTTATGATGAGTTATTGTAGAAGTGCCAGTGGGAAAGAACCCACTAACAAAGGTATGGTGATTGACATTTTTAAAATACCAAGAAAGCATCTACAATTCCTATGAAAGACTGAACGGCCATATATAAGACCCAAAACAACCAGTCCGATGGCCTATATCATGCAACCTTGATCCCAAGGAAGTACTTGTAGATAACACACAAAGCTGGAGATAAATCGAGACAAAATATTTGAATATATCTCAATTCAATTACGAAGGATACAAATTTCCTTCAAATACAATGTTACATACTTCAATAAATGAAAAAAAACCAAAGAATTTAATTTAAGACAATATAGGAACAAAATGCAGAGGTAAGCTAACCGATTCTAGCTTAATCTTTAACATATCTGACATCCAAGCCAGGGGAGAGCACATTCGCTCTTTGAATGCCTCGCAGATACCTCAGGATCTTTGTTGCCACCCAAGGAGTTAATGAAGGGGTTGGCTTACCTTGAAGCTTCAACATTCGACTGTGGACTAAGACATGCACACCAGGTAGTTGAGATGGCTACGCAACCCATGCATCCACAAAATTACCAAGGTAATTCCACCCTACATCCATCCTATCGATCATACACTAATGGTACTGAAGCTTCCCTTGGGTTCTGAAGTTACCCTTGGATGTTGGTTCAACATACCAACTTGACAAATGTTTCTTTTGATGTAGAAAATAGAAAATGTTGGTTCAACATACCAACTTCACTAATGTTTCTTTTTCTGTAGAAAATAGAACCACCTAGGACTAGCATGCATGCATGCATGCATGCAGAGTATCTAGTGAGGATACGTGTTGGAATAAATCATGTAGAGTATCCAATGAGAATACTTATTGGATTAAATCTTTTGATAGTTGGACCATACCTCAAACTAAACGCATATCCCTCATTTATTTTAAAATGTTTTTTAAATAATAATAATATATTACTGATCACCTTTGTAAATCAGTTTGGGACCTTTGTAAATCAGTTTGGGTTTTTCATGTCGGATTTAATTTCATTGTTCTTTGTTTACTGATTGAATTGAGTAAATGTTCGTGCGGTTTTCATGTTTTATTTAATTTCATTGTTCTTTGTTTCTTGATTGAATTGCGTAAATGTTTGTAGTACGCGTTTCATATTAGGTTGGAAAAATGTTAGAGAATCTACAGTGCAAGCTCCAGATCACTATCCTACCTCATACCATGTCCACTTGATTAAAATATCACAGAATTGACATTGCATAAACTACTTTAGGTTTATAACTCTTCATATTTTTTTTTAGTAAAATGTGGTTTAACGCTTACAACGCCTTCTATTTTGCAGATTCGAGGAAGAAATCCAAATTTTGAGCCAGACAAATCTCCTTCTATTTTGCAGATTCAAGGAAGAGACCGAAATTTTCAGCCAAACAAATCTTGGAGGCGGGTCGACCTGTCAAATAAAAGATCATAACCTATCATGAAATGATGCCACATTAGTAGAAAAATATTTTGGATATCAGTAAATCTCCACGCTTGCAACCAAATCGAAGCGACTTGAGAGCATTGATCAAAAGACAGTTAGATCAAATATAGACTATGGATAAAAAAAAACTTCGTGGTGCCACGTTGTCAGTTTTTCCAATGGTTAATTGAATGGTTTAAATCGATGAAGAAAATCACTCCATCTTACACGGTTTCTGAGTACCAGACCACTGAAATTTTTTCTTGCAAACTTTGATTAGTAAAAATGTGAAGACTTATATGCCAGGTGACATATGGAAAGGCACCAAAAATCACTGAGGTCGACAACTTGATATCACCATGTCAATTTAAAAAAAATAAAATAAAAGAGGAATCTGGCTAGAAGGTTTCCAAAAGTGTGATTCAAGATGAGGCATGGTGCTATGTAAAAATTAAGTTGCCATGCATAAAATCCACGTAAGATGCACCAAATTATCAGTTCATTGGATGAGGGTTTGTACAATTAAGATAACTCAAGATTGTGTGGCATAATTCTGTGGATATGAAGCCATTGAATCATTAATACACCAGATTATCGCTCTATCGCATCACTAGATCACATGGCATAGTGAAATGTCTCCAGTTCATAGAATTTATGTCACATCCAGGAAATCGTGCTGCAAAAAAAAAGATTATAATCAAAATCGTTCTGATCGTAAAGCAACAATAGTATCATGATTCACCAGAACAAAATGCCACGAGTTCAGTTGAATATATAAACTCAAACCTACCACGATTTAATTTCTAGAATTGTGTGACCATGATTAATCATTGGTAAGAAACCATCGGTTCATAAAAAATTTACCCCTACTATGTCACTGAGATAGAATTTGAAAATTGTGTTTCTTATTCTATCATAAAATCGCTACAAGTTAGCGGCAATAATTATCATGAAATGTTTTTCTACAACTCTCTCTCTCCAGCAATTTTTTAGCTCGACATAGAAATTAAATGAAATTAAATGAAGAAAGGCAGTTCATGGATGCTAAACCAAAGTTTGATTATGTGATAAAATTTATTTTAGTACTTTGACTTTCAGATTTTTACATTTAAAAAAAAATGTTTGTTTTTATTATGATGCAGGAGCACACGAATTTAATGAAGCCACTCAAGAAAATGTAAAAGGACAACGTGAATCTTCTTGCATATTTTTACTTAATTGGATTACATGGTGTTGTTTCAGTTTTTCACTTATTTTAGTTTAAGGTCATTAGATTTTAGGTTTTACTTTAAACTAAATATAGTTTTAGTTTTATTTTCAATTTTAAACCTTTACTTTAATCTTATAATTTTTAGTTTGTTCAGTTTAGGTCAATAATTTTAAATTTGTCTAACTTTGATTATACTTAGTTCTAACTTAATTGTATTGTATATTTTAATTAAGTTTTTAGGTTTAATTCTTTTACTAATTACATTTAGTTAGATTCAATTTAGTTTTGTTTATTTTAGTTTAAATTTGTTTAAATAATATTTTAAGTTTAAGTCTTTGAGTTTTAATTCTAGTATATTTTAGTGTCATCCTTATTTAGATTTAATTATTGGGTGTAACTTCATCCAAAGGTGTGTAAACATCATTTCCTTGCAACTGCATGCCAATATTTTCTTTTGTATCTTGTCCATAAAGACCATCCCACATTATTTAGATCATTATTCAAACATTTCTTTAAAAACTGTTGCATTTTCATAAGTTCGGTTGTATTTTCCATTTTCTGGATGATTGAAACTCTAGGACTCTTGTTGTAGTTCTAGCACATTTAAATTTTATTTCTTCTATCTCCAAGTACACAACAATATTGCACAAAACTAGCTGATAATTTTAGGACTTGTAGCATTCCTAGATATGTCCCTTCTTTTTCTTCCATCTACTTTCACTTGTAATGAACAAGATTATCTTAAATATGTGCATCTCATTATTTTGATAAAATACAACCCATATATACCTAAATTTTCATCTATTAACCATAATGTAACTATTTAGTCATTCAATTGATTGAATTCATGCATTGAAAGATTAAAAGAGTTTAATGGTGAACATATAAACAGAGTTATCATGGTTATGATGAATGAACCTCTATTAGCTATGCTTCTAGCTTTGCACGCCCGCTAGAGCTGAAACAAAACCCAAAACACTTTGCAGGCCTTCCCTGCGTTATTTCGTCCAAATATTCAGAGGTTGCAACATACTGCCTCGGGCTGAGTAGAGCCCATCCTTTCCTGTAGAGAACTTTGAAATGGTCAGGATCTGTCCAGAGGGCCTTGTCCAAATCCCCAAGCACCAACTAGAATTCCTTCATCTTGAGCCACGTTTCCCAACTGTTCAGCCACATTCCCGCTCTGTTGGAATACATGTTCCATAGGGAAATGAGTCAATTAAATTAATTTATTAAAATATCGGAAGACCTATTGGCACATATATCTCCATCCATATTCCATTAAAGTTAAAATGATATCCTCCTACCTAGAAGGATTAGAGTTGAAAGTGTTTCATATTCCATTAAAGTTAAATGATATCCTCCTAATGAGAAGGATTAGAGTTGAAAGTGGACGCATTGCTAAATTTCAAAAATATTGCACTGATATATTTGTGTGGATTCATTGACATGCAGTGTCAAATTAAAATTTTGTCTTCTAAATTCATGTAATTAATGAATTTCATAAACAAAACTTTACTCATTCTTACATTAATGGATTTCACAAAAAAAAATTTACTCACGAATTTAGTTTAGTTGCGGCCTATCTGCCTAATACCCAATAATTATGAGTTAATTGTGTCTAATTTTTAGTCAGCGTCATTTGCAGCAAGAACAAATATTGCTGGGTTTCACTGGTGGAAAAATGGATCACGTCGATTGTACGTGTGATAACAAAAATATGATGACTTCCAAGTTCCGACGTGAGTCGTGGCTTGATCTCTTCTCGTCGTTTCCTCGTTTTTATTTTTAATTGGATTATGACCAATGTACAACTGAATTGAGTCTATGTTTCTGTGTTGTGCAAAACGTGTGCTCCAGTTTGGCATGGTAGGTTTTGTAATTGAAAGTGTTGGATATTGTTTACATAGAATGTATGTAGTTGGATTTGTGTCATAGTTGTTAGATTTAATCATCATTTGTATCATACACTAACAACATTCCATGCATGCGATGTGTAGAAGCACTATCCATACTAAAAAAATCTATGGTTCTAAGCATACTAGTCATTTTGGCAGGTACTAGCCACTACGTGGCTAATTTGCTTGTTTATTAAGCCATTGAATGAAAATAATATTTTATTCTCTTCCTTTATGGATGTATTTAATTTCTAATTCGATTCCCTCATTATAACAAGAATGAAACTTCACCTAGTAAAGTTTTCATTTCAAAGTAGTAATTTTACATTGTATGTTTAGTTTAACTTGAATAATGTTTGTGACATATATCCCCTTCTTTACTTCCATGGTGCATATGCACACCCCATATTTTGAAATTTGAATCCATGCATGCTTTGTAAGATTTATGTCATTTTATCACATATTCCCCTTGGACCAAATTTTTGGTAACAATGTGGGGTGATGATGTCAGCTTTGTTGAAATAGTTAGTGATGTTATGGTGAATTTGTTGATATTTGTGATATCCAAGTTTTGATCTCTAGTTCATTGGTATATATATGATGAATTGCTATAATATAAACGATGTAATTTGTAAATAAATATTGACTATCAATAGAAAGTATGTCATCAGTTGTGGAAGAGAAGGATAAAACAAGGGGGCCTATGACCTCCATTAGAAGTGAAAGACAAGGGGGCTTAGTAGGCTAAGTATGGGACCTTAGTAAGGGATATAACCCAAAGTCTTGTAAAACTTAATTATGTCCTTGATTATTAATTAATTTTTTTTTTAATTTTAGTTAATCTTTGTGGGACGGGTGGGGGGTGGTTAGTGCATGAAGTAATACATGCCCCCTTCATGCCATGTAATTAAATATTACCTTTACCATGGAAGTGAACTAGTGTGATTATTATGGTGATTCTAATTTTGAAGATTCAAGGGGGAAGATTGAATGTGACTCTAATTCAATGTTAGAGAGTCAAACTTACCAGAAATTGGGAATTTACACTACGAACTATCCTTTGTCTAGGAAATTGGGGAAATTTCCCTAGATAAAATGGTTGGGTGTATATTGAATTTGAACTATGAAAACTAGAGTCATGAATTTATAAAGAATTGTAGTTGTATAGAATTATATTGGATGTAAATGAGGAAATTTCTCTCCACCTAATAATTCGTTGGAATCCCAGTGGTGATATTTCCTGTATAGCCTATGTTGGATCCCTAGAGTAAACTCAGATAGCATGAGGAACTATTGGGAAGAGAAGAGTATCCCATTCATTGGGTTGTGTGGGATGGTGGGGAAGATGGTCACGGATTAGGAATTGTTTTTGGTGATTGTGAACCTATGAATTGGGTTGTGAGAAGATAAATTAGAGCTATACATAGGAAGAGTGTGCCCCTTGTGGGTTCATAGCCTCAACTTGGGGGAATCCTTTGTTGTAGAGAGAACTATTGTATAAAGGAGCCTATGGTTAGGTGGAATGTCCCTCTTTTGTAGCTAGTTTGTGAAACATTCTAGACATATAAGTGTTTTTATTAGTATGTGTGAATTGTGTTGAATTTAATATTGTTCATTGTTATGGTTATGTCATGGTTAAATTAGTTTTTAATTTGTTCTCCTAGTTGCTTATGTTAGCCTACATTTGTGATTTATGGTTTCATGAATAATGGAATGGATACATTTAGTTTTCATAAATCTATAGTGTCATGCATGCTAATAGTAAATAGTTAATAACAATACAATAGGTTTTGTTCCTTGGTAAATTTGTGCAAATTTGGGTGGTTGAAAAAAGTACCCATATCCTCAAACTGTATAGGGGGTATTGGCAACATTACATAAATAGTTTAATGTTTAATGTTTAATTGTTTAATTTGTTCATATACCGATAGCCTAGTGCTCAAGAAGTTACCAGAACTTGAAGGAAACATTACTCACGAGCACATTCAACAAGGAATCTGTATCCATTCAAATAGTCATGGAGAATCCATAAAGTGTTTACATATAGACATCAAAGGTGAAGATATGTGCAAAACTAGTTGCAAGGAGAGCTTAGGAAGATCAAGCCACCAAATTTTAAAGGTGAAAAAAATCTATAAGAGGATGCTAAATCCTGGTCATTGGGAATACGGAATTAATTGTAGTTGCATAACTACTTGTTGAATATAGAATCCATAATTACTATATACAACCTATAGGGGAAAACTTTTATTTGGTGGGACTAGTTGATGCAAGTTAAGCACATCAATGAGAAGATAATTTCTTGGAAATAGTTTAAGATGTAATTCCATTAGTACAATCTTTTTTAGAATTATTGAGATAGGAAGATGTAGGAATCTCTCAACTCAAGTTGAGAAATATGACTATGGAATAATATGACAATACATTTTTGAAGTTGTCGGGGTTTGTTGATTATACTTTTTATTGAACAAATTGTAGGTTGGGAAAATCTCGACCCAATCCACGAGATGGTGATAACTGTGGAAGAGTCTACCCACTTTCACCTTAGATAAACCCTCCCCTTTCTTTAGTGAAGGATCAATCCAAAAAAAGGGGGGAATCTTTGGTGACCCTAGGGGGAAATGAGATGAAAAGTGAGGTTATGGAAGTGAAGCCCCTATAGGTCAAGTTGTGGAGAGATGGAAGTATTTGGATGAAGTCATGTTGACAAGGGAAGGTTTCCAAGAAGCAGTGTACTTGCAGAAGATTTTTGTACCTATCTGAGACACAAGAAAAGACAAGTATAAAATCCTAAAGATCAAGTGGACAAGTAAGTTAATCTTTTTTTCCAAACCTACTGCAGTAAACAAGAATATATATCAGCAAGGAACAAATTTTATTACTACAAATATAACCACTCAAAGCATCAAATATTTATTGAGAAATGAAGCATAAAACAAGTATATTAGTTCTCAATACTTCAGCACAAACTTTAGTGGTATTAGAGGGATGTTATATGATGTTATCAACAAGTTATTATAGCATCCAAGTGGATGTAGCAAAGAAAATCTACAGAATAAAAAACCAACCACAAAAATAAACAAGTAATCTGTCAAAAATATAGACAATGAGTAGTAGAACAATAATAGACATTTACAAGTAAATTTCAGTGGTTGGTAAGTGTGCAACAAGTAAAAGAGATAGTTTTTTGCATCTCTAATGGATGTATATTTAAGTTTATAATGGAAGAAAATTTCTTGACCTAAATAGGACGCCCTTATGGAATAAGCAAGATTATAACACTAAGAAAAGTTTCCAACTTGAACAAATTCAATATCTCGAAAATCCATGCATTCCAATGCAAGTATTTTGTTTCTCCAATGAAATAAATGATTAGTGCCTTTCCAAATGGGTTATGGAGTCCTATTGTATTAGGTTAGGCCTACTACATCTCAAGGGGTGTAACCCCTTTTACTCCCTTGCATAAGTAACCCTAACAAGGTAAAATGTAGGAGGGTGTATGCCCCTTTACTCCTCCTAGCAACCTTTTCAATAGATATTTCAACAAACAACAATGATAAAACTCGGTGGACAGTATATGCCCTTATATTCCTCCAAGGATCTAGCCAATAATAACTATGGAAAAAGAAATAAAAACTAACAATATGCATATTTTCTTACCAATTCTAAGAGCATGCAAAGACAAACCCTAGTTACCAAGCAACTTCATCACCAAAGAAAGAGAAAAATACTTCAAGAGATAGAGCACCACTTTACTCCATAAGACAAGTGAAAAACCATAGCATGAGAGAGAGAGAGAGAGAGAGAGAGAGAGAGAGAGAGAGAGAGAATGGATTTTCCCAAGTAGGGTGCAAATTTCATCCAAGTATCCTCTCCAAGATGGGAGAGTTATGTGTAAAATGAAAATGAAATGATTATTATTTATACTAAACCTATAAGATAAATTTTGTCCAGTTAACAAGGGTAAACCACAAAATAAGGGAGACATTTCCCTTTATTTTTCCATTTTAAAAAATAATATTATTTTAAATTTAAGAATGCACATTAGAAACATGACATCACACTGCAAAGGGTGATGTTTTGGCACATGTAGGAATTTGTTGAGGTTGGAGAAGGTATTTCTATGCCTACAAATGCCACGTGTCTTCAAGTAAAGAGTCTCCTCCTCACTGCAAGGGGTCTTCCATCAAAATGTGCCAAGTTTCCATCTTCACCACCACATTCCCTAGCCCTAGGAAATACGTCAAGCCTATAAATATGGTATAAGTGCTCCCAAGAAGGTCATTGGGCTAGAAGAAGGCTATTTGTCACTATTTAAGGTGTCCTCTTCTACCTCTAAAGGAAACATCCATCATAAAGTTGGCCCCAAGGTGTGGGTCAAGGAATCCAACCTGTGGGAGTTTTTCCCCAATGAAGGCCCAAGTTGGGATTGTTCCTCCAAAATCTCCATCAACAAGGTCCTGCAATGACAGACAAATACGCCCTCCAAGGATCTCAAGTCAAAGCATCATGGAAAGTAAAATCACATTTAATATAAGAGAAATCTGAGTATGTACATAAAAAGTACCTCATCAAAGAAAACAAGTGATTAAGATCCTATGGAATTTGCCAATTTCAGTTATGGGAGGGTTGAAAAAGTGACCTATTGGGTGAATCATTCCTTAAGTCAAGGAGTATTTCCTAGTTGGAAACCTCTCTAAGTCATGTGGAGAACATGAAGTGGATGGGGGGGTTAAAAATTTTGGGCATGGGGTTCATGACATACAAGGGTTTGTATGGTATAATTTATGTGTGCTTATGTAGAGGGTGTGTAGCACCTTTTCTTTTAATGCATCCTTTTTCCAAGCCCATTTATTGCCTTTTGTTTTTTAAGATGTTTCAAGGTTGAATCCAAGGTGCGTATACTACCTAAGAATGAAAACAATTGTCAACCTTGACTCTACCTTGGTCACATTATGCTCCCCGAAGTTGAAGACAATGTGTGCGACTTCTACCTAAGAATGAAAAATATTTCCTACACACGCTCTACCTTGGTTGGAATTTTTATATTGTTATTTTTTACGGGTCCCATCAATTTCTTATGAGAGACATTTCATTGTCCTCAATATCCCTCGGTGAGAATCTAGAAGATTTATAATTGGATTTTATGTTTTTCCATATACAAACCTCTGGGCCTCTATGATGTAGACCCCCCTTCTCTCCTAAGGGGTTGCGTGACCTCTTGATCAAGGATCTTCGATTCTGAGTTGAATCAGCTCTATGAAACCTTAGTGGTCTCACTTACGATTTAACACAGGTCCTTTTAGTCCTCTGGTGCAGGTTCTATGGCATCCGTGACCTCTTTCTTCACGTTGTTTTACTCTCAAAATTCAGGCTCTAGCTCCTCTCTCCTTAGCCCTCTCCCCCATGTGACCTTGAGTTGTGACCTCTTGTAAACACGTGATTGCGAAGCGGCTAAAAGTGGTTTGAGACCACACCTCTTTTCTCCCTGCAATTCACCTCCAGCTACCACGTACCCCTTTTTCGATTCCGTGGTTTCGATTGCGGCCCGCTCTTGGAATTTTAACATCCAAGCACTTTCTAGCCCCACAAGCAAGTGTGACCATTGATCTTCAATCTCAGGTGATTCCTCTCGATCAACGACTACAATCTTACTCTCCTTTCCTTCCTTCTCTCCGGATCACCCATCCTCAAACCATTATGATCTATCAACGCATGTCCCTTTAAAATCAACGGTCATGATTTTCTTCGTTGTTTGGGCTTCAGGAGTTTCAACTCTCAACTCCTTCTTTCTCCACAATGGCTATCTTCCAAAAATAGAATATCTGCTGACACCTTCCCTCCTCAAATCGACGGCCCTAGCCACTTCAAGACTTCAAACTTCAGAAATCTCAACTCTCATCTTTTCTGAAATTATTTTATTCGAAGCTCGCAATATATTGATGCATGTCCCCTGCAGATCAATGGTTGTGATTCCTTCAAGTATTCTGACTTCGGAAAACTCAACTTTCAACTTTCTCTTTCCCTCAAAGTGCACAGATTTTTTTCGTGTGTCCTCTTGAATCAAATGGCTATAATCTACTTCGGGTCTTTACCTAGATTCCACATATTTATGCCACGTTTCCTCCTGAATCGGATGACTATGATTCGCTTCGTACCTTCCGGTTCTAGAGGTCTCGACTCTCAAATTCTCTAGAGTGATTTTATCCGAAGTTTGCGATCTGTCACCCTTCATCCCTCTGGATCTGACGGTCCAGTTTTGACTGAAATCCTTGAAGTGATTTTTCCCAAAGCCTCAGATATGTTGATAGGTACTCCCCCTGATGACCAACAGTCAGGATTTACTTCAGTGATTTCACCTCCTCCTTGTCCACAAAATTTTGAAGTTGTGGATCTTGTGCCACCTGTCCCTCTTGACGATGGACGGTCCCTAATCACTTCGAGACTTCGGGACTTTGGAAGTTCGCTCTCCTCTATGCTTAAAGTGATTTAAATCTCACTCACCTTGCCCAGATCCAATGATCTGGAACGATCCCCGATCCCTCCTGGACGGATCTTAGTCGGTGACTTCATGAAATCTTCATAGCTTCAATCCTTTGGATATTTCTCCTGCTATCTCTCTTGAGATTTATCCTTAGAATACCTTGAATCCTTAGAGGGTTACTTTGACACTTAGTCGAATTTCATATCTATGCACTCCTCGCAACAGATTCTTATGCAAGACTTAGGTTATTGCGGACGACTGTGCATGCCTTGCAAAATTCTGTTTGAACTCCTTGCAAAGGAAATTTTTCATTATCGCTTCTGAGCTTCTGAGTCGAAACAGACTCTGTCAACGCACTTCTTGCAGACTATATGCACACCTTTCATGGAATCAATGAAAAGAGAACAATCGAGACTTATACAAACATCTCACAAGTTCATATACTCAACAATATAACTCATGCATCCATGAAAACAACAATAACAGGGAATTGTAAAAAGTAGAAACATTATGCATTGGATCAATTTTCCTCTGTTATATTCATTCAAAAATAAATGGCTACAGCTATGATAAACAACAACAAAACTCAACAACAACTAAATCACAACAATATCCTACTAACTTGCAGCCTCCTCATTCGGGTGTACAAAACCTCTATTTATCTTAGAGGGTTCTTTTAGGGTCCCCTCCAACTACTTGTCTACTCAAGAAAAACTAACTGCTACTTAATTTCCATTACATTCAAGACTAGGAATGAAACTCCCAGATCACTTGTGATCATTCATCTCTTGAGTGTTTGATCTTCTTCAGTTTTTCAATCAACTCCAAAATATTTGCAGGAAACGCCAATGTTTAAGATTCTGAAATGATTCAAAGACACCGAGTTGTCCTACCACGCATGATTTCTGGTGATGCTCCTACATCACTATATCCCCTTCTTCCCATGAAATTAAGTACAATCCCTTCTTGCATCGATACACCCAAAAATACAAAAAGATAAGGAGATGAACAAGGGGTGAAGTGATGAAAAATAATGAGTATGATCGAGAATGACACGATGACTTGTCAAGGAGACCTCTCAGTAGCAAGCCAATCCCTAAGGGTAACCACTTACTAGGGTGCAATGTTAACCACCATGGTGAAACAGGGAAAAGAGCATAACTTCCAAGCAAACATTCTATAATCAAAATAATCTTTAAATGCAACATACTCAAATGCCTTAAATATTAAAGTGACACTTAACACAATACTTGACTTGTACTGCATGGAGAAAGACCCATTGTCTTCTAGAAGAAATATGATGTGTTGGATACCATCATGATGAACATGATATCTATGATGGTGAAGTGGGAAGTTTTCTGTTCAAGTGGATGTTTCTATCCATCCATCTCTTGGTACTCCATGTCTGCAACCTGAGGGCCTCGAGATATCATCTCCTTAGTTATCCTTGGGAATTGGGGATAACATTTGCCTCCTACTTGGGGACATGTGTTCGTCGTAGATTGCATGAGAACCTCAACATCTCCTAGTTAGTCTTGTGCCTACATTAAAACATAAAATCATAAAATCCAGGGTGGATCTACTCACCCTTTCTCCATATAATCAAATTCTCAAAATTGACAACTAATCTAGAAAATAAAATTTTTCATTTTTTCAAAAGTTTCTAAACTAAATATGTAATACGATGAAAGAAATATGAAAGTAGATAAAAATGAAACATGAAATGAAACTAAGCTACTATGGGAAATCAAGATGAAAATGCAAAAAATAAATATGACCTACCTACTTACTTGGGGCCCTGAAGATTAGGTCCTGAAATGTCAGGTGAAGTCATATAACTAGTGCAACCAGTTGATCATCTCATCAAGGTATTTCCCCTTATGCTTAATCATGTAGTACAAAAAAGGTAAGTCAAGCATAAAATAGTCATAAGCATAAGTAATTGTGTGATTAATCATAGAAAGAAACTCATGGAGATAGGTGGGAGGGAAAAAATCATGTTGGAGAGAATGAGCACAAGCATGATCAATCCATCTCTGAATCAAGATACCATGCATATAAGACAAATAATCTTCATATTCTCTTAGAACATTACTACTATCCCTAAAGGATAAGAAAGTATAATATATCCCAAGAAAACCTCATGATTCCCTAGATTGGAGGAAACAAGATAAAGGAAAACCTCAAGTACTTAGAAGGACTCTCTTCCCACATCCGAAACATGTTGCTTCTTCATATGTAAATCCTTTTGAATGGACCCAAGATGAAAACACTATTTATCTATGGTATGAGTCTTTTATTTATATGAAATGGCCACATACTGGTATCCATCTAAATATGGGGGTGAAGGTGCCTGAAATTTTTCATAGAAAAAATATGTATCTGCAAAAGGATATGCATCACAACTCCCAAATGATGATTTAATATCACCTTGAGTATGTTGTGACAAGTCATACTCGAATGGAAAAAACTAATTTGTAACCATATCATCATCAGGCTACGAAACATATGAATCATATACGCATGGAGACCAGTCCTATAAAGACGACAATTCAAAATATTTTTGTTGAGAGCTACCTTCAACATCATAAATACGATCTCCATCAAAAATGATGTAACCCACACCCCTTCTATGTCTCCCAACATGTATTAAATCATCCATATGTTGATCAACCACGTTATAAGGGTCTTCCAGAAGATCATCCATGTCACTTATGTTGATCATTTTTTCATTTTCATGTGCAGGAAAAAGGTAAGGAAGGAAAACTTCATCTTCATCAAGTGGGAGAAAGGATACCAATGTCTCATCCTTCTCATTCAGGTGTTGTACTTCCTTAGAGTCTTCTTCATTGAAAATTCTTAATGGATCTATTCTTCTAGCACCTCTTCTATAGTGGGTGGATGATACTCTTCTTCAGTTTTACATTCCTCACTTATTTTCTTGTCATCCATTAAAAAACCTTCTCTGTAAAGAGAGTCTTTGAGATCTTGGAAAGTATCTTGCAAATTCTGCGTAGCTAGCCGACAATGCCTGAGAAATTCTTCAATTAGATTTGTAGAAGACCAGATACTTTTTGGATCACATGAATGTGCAAGCCAACTCCTTTGACTTGATTCCAGAGAAGAAACAAAAATTTTCATCATCACATGTTCATGTAGCATATTTATTCTTGAATCATACTTCATATAATTCACAACATGGGGAAATGATAGAGATAAATCACCATTAAATTTAGGGTAACTTTCCCTTGACTCTGTAGAGAAATGATTTGGATATCCATGGATATTTTGAACATCAATATAAGGGTACACCTTATGAAATTCCCATGGTAAGTCCCATGACACCATGGTTCCATTACTTAGGGTAACACCTCAATGGAGTCACCAAATGAACTTTATGAAAAGCTCATAAAAAATAGAAAACATAACTTCCCTCAAATGGAGTCACCAGAAAAGCTTATGGGAAAAGGATTTGGGATAAAATCTTGAAAATATGTCGTCAAGGCATGAAAGAGGATTGAAAATCCTCCCGATAATGGTGCCAAAATGTTATCGTACAAATTGTAGGTTGGGAAAATCTTGACCCAATCCATGAGAGGGCGATAACTGTGGGATATTCTACCCATTGTCACCTTAGATAAACCCTCCCCTCTCTTTAGTGAAGGATAAATCCAACACAAAAGGGGAATCCTGGGTGACCCTAGGGGGAAATGAGATGGAAAGTGATTTTATGGAAGTGAAGCCCCTATAGTTCAAGTTGTAGATATATGAAAGGCTTGATATGAAGTCTTGTTGATGAGGGAAGGTTTCTAAGAAGCAATTTACCTGCAAAATATTATTGTACATGCCCGATACACAAGAAAAGAGAAGTATACAAGAATAAAGATTAAGTGGACAAGAAATTTAAGATTGTGTCCAAAAACACTACAGTAAACAAGAATATATATCAGCAAGGAAAAAACTTAATTATTGCATATATACCCACTCAAATCATCAAAGTTTTATTGAGAAATGAAGTATAAAACAAGTAGATTAGATCCCAATACTTTAGCACAAACTTTAGTGGTATTAGAGGATTGGTATATGATGTTATTATAAATTTATTATAGCAGCCAAGATTATGTAGAAAACAATTGCTACAAGAGAAAAATAAAACCACAAAAATCAACAAGTAATCCGTAAAAAAGATAGACAATGAGCAGTACAACAAGAATAGACGTTTACAAGTAATTTTCAGCAATTGGTAAGTGTGGAACAAGTAAAAGAGATAGTTTTATGTAGACCTAATGGTTGTATCCTTAATTTTATAAATGAAACAAATTTCTTGGCCTAAAGAGGATTCCCTTAGGGCATAAGCAAGCATATAAAATTGAGAAAATATTCCAACTTAAACAAATTCAATATCTCGAAAAATCACACATTCCAATGCAAGTATTTTGTTTCTCCAATGCAATAAATAATTAGTTCCTTTACAAATGGGTTATGGATTCTTATTGTATTAGGTTAGGCCTACTACTTCTCAATGGGTGTAATCCCTTTCATTCCCTTGAGAAAGAAACCCTAACAAGGTAAAATCTAGGTGGGTGTAAGCCCTTTTACTCCTCCTAGCAACCTTTGGAATAGATTTTTCAACAAACAACAATGATAAAACTTGGTGGAAGGTATATGCTCGTATATTCCTCCAAGGATATATCCAATAACAACCATAGAACAATAAAGAAGAACTAACAATATGCAGATTGTCTTACCAATTTCTAGAGCATGCAAAGACAAACCCTAGTTACCAAGCAACTTCATCACCAAAGCAAGAGAAAAAGGCTCCAAGAGCTAGTGCACCACTTTATGTCACAATAAAAGTGACAAAGCATAGCATAAGAATGAGAGAGAGAATGAATTTCCCCAATTAGGGTGCAAATTTCAGCCAAGTATCCTCTCCAAGATGGGAGAGTTATATGTAAAATTAAAATGAAATGATTTATTTATGCTAAACGTCTAAGATAAAGTTTATCCACTTAACAAGGGTGCACAAAAAAAAAGGGAGACATTTCCCTTTATTTTTCCCCTTTACAAAATAATGTTGTTTTAACTTTAAGAATGCACATAATAAACCAAAGAAACATGATGTCACACCCCAAAGGGTGAAGTTTTGGCACATGTAGGAAGTTTTCGAGGTTGGAGAAGGTAGCGCTAGGCCTCCAAAGGCCATGTGTCTTCCATTCAAGAGTCTCCTCCTCACTGCAAGGGGTCTTCCATAAAAAAAGTCCAAGTATCCATCTTCACCACCAAATTCCCTAGCCCTAGGCAAGACGTCAAGCCTAGAAACATGGTATAAGAGCTCCCAAGAAGGTCATTGTCCTAGAAGAAGGTTAGGTGTCACTTTCCAAGGTGTCCTCTTCTGCCTCCAAAGGAAACTCCCATCATCAAGTTGGCCCTAAGGTGTGGGTCATGGCATCCAACCTGTGGGTGTTTTTCCCTAATGAAGGCCCAAGCTAGGCTTGTTCCTCCAAAATGTCCATCAACAAGGTCCTGCAAAGAAATACAAGTACGCCCTCCAAGTATCTCAAGTCAAAGCATCATGGAAAGTAAAATCACATTTAATATAAGAGCCATCTGAGCATGTACATAAAAAAGTACCTCATCAAACAAAAGAAGTTTTCAAAGACCCTATGTAATTTTCCAGGTTTAGTTATGGGAGGGTTGACAAAGTGACCTATTGGGTGAATCATTCCTTAAGTCAAGGAGTGCTTCCTAGGTGGAAACCTCTGTAAGTCATGTGGAGAAGATGAAGTGGATGGGGGGTTAAAAATTTTGGGCATGGCGTTCATGACATACAAGGGTTGTATGGTCTCATTTATGGGTGCCTTTATAGAGGGTGTGTTGAACCTTCATTTTTAATGCATCCTTTTTCAAGGCCCATTTATTGCCTTATGTTTTTTAATATGTTTCAGGTGGAAGCCAAGATGGGGATTCTACCTAAGCATGAAAAACTTTTCCCACCTTGAATCTACCCTGGTCAAATTATGCTTTTCCAAGTTGAAGACAATATGTGGGACTTCTACCTAAGCATGAAAAACATTTCCTACACACGCTCTACCTTAGTTGGAATTTTTATATTGTTATTTTTTACAATTCCTGTAAGTTTCTTATGAGAGACATTTCATTGTCCTCGAGATCCCTGGGTGAGCATCTAGAAGATTTATAATTGGATTTTATCTTTTTCCATCTACAAACCTTTGTTCCTTCAACCCCTTCTTCCCATGAAATGTGGTACAATCCCTTGTTGGGTTAATACACCCAAAAATCCAAAAATATAAGGAGACGAACAAGGGGTGAATTGATGAAAAATGGTAAGTATGGTCAGGAGTGGCACAATGACTTGTCAAGGATACCTCTCAGTAGAAAACCCATCCCTAAGGGTGACCACTTACTGGGGTGCAATGTCAACCACCAAGGTGAAACAGGGAAATGAGCATAACTTCCAAGAAAACATTATATAATCAAAATCAGCTTTAAATGCAACATACTCAAATGACTGAAATATTAAAGTGAAACTTACCACAATACCTGACTTGTACCTCATGGAGAAAGACCCATTGTCTTTCAAAAGTAAGTTTTTGTGGTGGATACCATTATGATGAACCTTATATATATGGTGGTGAAGTGGGCCTCTATCCGTGCAAGTGTACGTGGCTAGCCATTTGTCTCTTGGTACTCCAGTTTTACGACCTGAGGGCCTCGAGACATCATCTCCTTAGTTATCTGGGGGAAATGAGGATAACATTTGGTTCCTGCTTCGGGTCATATGCTCATTGTAGGGTGCATTAGAAACTCAACATCTCCTGGTTAGACCTATGCCTACAATGAAATGTAAAATCATAAAATACAGGGTGGCTCTACTCACCCTTTGTCCATATAATCAAAATCTCAAAATTGAGAACTAATATAGAAAATAAAATTTTGCATTTTTTTTTAAATTTCTAAACTAAATATGTAATATGATGAAGGCAATATGCAAGTAGAGATAAATGAAACATGAAATGAAAGTAATATACTATGGGAAATCAAGATGCAAATGCAAGAAATCAATATGACCTACCTACTTACCTGGGGCCTTGGGGCCCTAGAGATTAGGTCCAGAAATTTCAAGTGAAGTCATACAACCAATGCAACCAGATGATCATCGCATCAAGGTATCTCTCCTTGTGCTGAATCATGTAGTACAAAAAAGGTAAGTCAAGCATAAAATAGTCATAAGCATAAGTAAGGATGTAATTAATCATAGAAAGAAACTCATGGAGATGGGTGGAAGGGAAAAAAACATGCTAGAGAGAATGGCCACAAGCCTGATCAATCCATATTTGAATCAAGCTACAATGTATAGACGACAAATCGTCTTCATCTTATCTTAGAAAATTAATTCTCCCTGAAGGCTGATAAAAGATAAGAGATCCAAAGAAAACCTCATGCTTCCCTAGAGAGGAGGAAACATGATAAGGGACGACCTCGGGTCTTAATAAGGACTCTTTTACCACATCCAAAACATGTTTCTTCTTCATTTGTAAATCCTTTTGAGGG
>JZKD02S1718058.1:0-15466 GCA_000966675.3 Picea glauca
GGGTGGCACATCTCTTGGGGAGGACTTTTTGTATTGGTTTGAGTTATCTCTTGAACATTGTATAAGCCATTTATGATAAGGAAGTTTTTGTTGGGTTTTCTTCCCCTAGAGGGTTCCCAGGATAAATGCTGTGGCTCTCGTGGATGTGTATTTCTCAGTGATCTTGTTCTTATGATGCTCTTATCTATTGAAATGCAAAGAACTATAATAATGGCATAAACATTAACAACATGCCTCACATTGCTTCAAGTTCCTCGGAATGGTAGGCAAACCAAAGACACCATTTTTCTTCAACACACGAATATTATCATAATTGATGTGCCCAAATCTAGCGTGCTACAAGAGACTAGATGACACCTTCATCATGGTGAGAGAGGTATGCAAAATTATGTCCACTTGCAGAGGTCCCTTTCATTTTCAACAATCTGTCATTCTCCCATTTTGTCATGACGACCATGTTGTCAAAAGACAACCTTATTTCAACTTTTCCATCGAACACGCAAGTGGAATGGCCTTGCCGTTGAATGTGTACAAGAGACAACAAGTTTCACCGCAACTTAGGAAGATAGAGAACATTATGCGAAAGAAAATTTGGAAATCTAGGCAATTTGAGCATAATGGTGCGAATTCCCATAGGTTTAAGAGTGGCACCATCTACAAAGTTTATTGCACCATCTACATTGTTATTCAATTCTTCAAAAAGGTCTCTCCAAAAAGTCATGTGGTGAGTTGCACTAGTGTCAAGCAACCAAGCATTTTTTCCAAGAAGTAAATGAAGTTTTGAACAAGTCTTCATTTATGCCAATATTGCAATGAGTAGGTTCAAGAGTTTCACCATTTTCTTCTTTTTGTTTTCGACGTTCTTTGATCTTCTCCCATGGGATCCTACAAGTCCTTGCCTCATGTGCATTCTTGCCACAATGGATACAGTGAAGACTATGATTGTGCCTACTTCCTTGCCTATGAAATTCTTGTTTCCACGTAGGGTTTCCATGACAAAAGACAAATTTTCATTCGCATATGTCATTGGCTTCAATCGAACTTCCATGAATTCTCTTTCTAGGATTCCAAATGCTATGGATGGTGCACCACTTGTCGAGTTTTCTTCTGTGGGCACAACAATGCTATTATGCCCTCCAACTGAGAAATTTAGGTTCCTTGAACTCCAAATTGACTGAGGAGAAAACCCACATGGGCACATTTAGTTCCTAAACTCGAAACTAGGNAGTTAGTCTGGTGCAGATGTCTGTAATCTGCTTATGTGTAGGAAGGTACTACATGTGTACGCTCTGCATCATATCTCTGATATAAGGATATTTCATCTCATCATGTTTCGATCCAATAGGAAACACTAGGTTCTCAAGGAGCTTTACACATGGCTCTTGGTTATCATCATAGGATCCCTCTCATGGTCAAGTAAATTTGTCAGAGGCTTGTGAAGCCCCATTGCTTCGCACACTCACTGCTATATACTCTACCTTTGTGGTACTCAAGGCCACAGGGTTTCATTTCCTGCTGTATTAGGAAACCATGGCAAACTTCGCGGTAAGACGTTAACTGGATTTGCTCTTCAGGTTCACTGTACTCTCTGCTCAATCTGTATCGGCATATCTTGCAAACTCAAGTTCATACTGGAGGCATATCTCAGGCCATATCCAACTGTGCCTCGTATATATCTTAATGCATGCTTTACTATTATCCAGTGAGTCTGTCTCGGCTGACTCATGGATTGACTAGGCACATTCACTGCATAACATGAATCAAGCCCGGTGTTAACTAGATACATCAATGATTCAATCAACTTGTGGATCAATCTCGTCTGATCATCGTCATTTATTTTCCTCTTTTAAATCCATCATGGTGGATTTGCATTCTGTCATATTGAACTTCTTTAATATTCCCATTGTAAGTTTTCCTTGATTTAGGAAAATCTCATTGGTCCTCTGTCATACTTCTTGTTCCAAGAAGTGGTTTACCATACTCATATCCTTCTTCTCGAAATCAGAAGTCAAAGCTTACTTGTATTCAACAACAAGGCTTTCTGAATAAGTAATCAAAATCAGGCTCTCATCACCAACACTGTAATAATATCGGTTTTGATCAACAACATTCTCGCTAAACACCAAACTCATCAAGAATCCTTCCATCTGATATAGTTTCCAACTCGTGGATGGTGGTACTGATGGAAGTGTATCAGGCTTACTGGATCAAGTGTCTCATTATAGACAACTCCCTTTGTTTGTGAGAAACCTCTGGCTATAGATCTTGCTTTGTATTTCTCGACACTTCTATTATCTGCATGCTTGATCTTATAGATCCACTTGGAAGTCATTATGGACTTCTCTTCTAGTCTCTGAACAGTATCTTTCTACATCATTCTTTTAAGACATACTGGTATTCTCTTGTTATGGCATCTTGCCATACCTGTTCTCTTGTTAATTCTTAAAGACTAGGAGGCTCAACATCAACGAAGTGGTTCATGACTGAAGGATAGCTTGAGAATCCCTTTTTCTTTCTTGGGATGTGCCTTGAGAGGTTTGTATGTTTCTCTGCCTCTTTGCAGAGTGGGTATAGGTAGGCCTTTTATGCCCTACTGCAATATCTCTGAATATACCAACTAGAACAACTCGATCAATTGGAATAAGGTATGTCTCCCTCTGAACTGCTGAAGGGGGAGAAAGTATTTGTTTTATTGTTAATCTTCATTTGTGATTCTCTGGATCTTTGAAGGGGTATCTCTTCTTCAGGGACAACGTTTCTTCTTGTTCTTGTATAATGAACAATTTAAATATGATTTGGACTCCCGTACTAGGGATAATGGTCCAAGTCTTTGAGAGCTCTTGTACTAGGAATAATATCCTTCATTTATTTGAAAATGCAATCAACTTTAAAATTAGAGATCAAATGATTTACCTAGTTTGTAGCCATGCCCTTTTAGAGGAAGTACTTCTCCTCTCTCTTCGCTTCACTTATTTGAGGTGGATTTGGATCAATGTCAGCAGTGGAAGCATATTGTCTTCCTTTCTTCCTGGTTGGATAGTTTCTTGCAATATGTCCATACTTGTCATATCTGAAGCACTGAATTTCTGAAGCATCTCTTCTTTGATAACCTAGATTGGATGAAGGCTTTTCACCTTTAAATGTTTGCCTGGAATTTCTTTTGAATCTTCCTCCTATTTTTGTATTAAGTGCAAGAGCATGATTTTCCTCTGAAGAATCTTCCACTCCTTTGTTTATAAGTCTAAGTTCTTCTTGAGTGCAATCTGTCCATAGTCGATCAAAGGTTGGTAGAGCTTCTCTTCCACTCATACTTTGAATGAAAGGCTCCCATGATTTTGGAAGATTTTGGAGAGTGGTTAAGACAATTTCTCTATCAGACATGATTTCCCTAATGGTTTTTCGCTGTTCTTTAATTTCTGATAACTTCATAAAGAAGAGTGCAACTGAGTTATCCTTTGTCATCTTGGTACTTTGAAGTTGGCTCTTTAAGGTAATAGCTCCGAGAGTGTTGTCACTTTCAAACATTCCTTTTAAAACTTCATACATATCATAGGCTGCCTTTAGATTGGCAATACGAGGCAAGAGGTGATCTCTTACTGAGTAGATGATTATTTTTCTTGCTTTGACATCTCTTCTTCTTTTCTTATCTTCTTCTCTATATCTGTAGCTGTGGCTGGTAGAACTTTAGTTGTCACATCCAAGAGATCATCTTCTTCAAGAGTGACTAGAAGCTTTGATTTCTAGGGCTGAAGTTGCTTGCTCCATCAAGCCTATCTTCTACTAATGTTCTGTTCTTCATTTGATTGGTTTCTTCAAATTCTTGCCAACTGGATTTTGAAAACCTAATGTTTAGGTTGAATTAGCAACCTTGGATTATATTAGACTTATGATTGCCAACAATCAGTTTGATAGTATCATAGAGATGCTTGTTGATTCAGGAAAATGTTTCTTCAGAAATCCAGAATTAATATTCTGCAGGAAATTTCGACACCTTAGAAACCCTAGGGCCAAAAATCAAAATTTCTTGGAATTTCGTTCTGATAGCTTCTGGAGATGCACTGGAGGAGGCCGTACTCTTCTATGCCAAAAGTAGCCCCAACGTCCAAGTTTCAAGGGTTTGAAACACCCAAAAGAAGAGGGTTGTATAGATTTTCTGGGAACCTTAGGAGGGCTGTACGATTTTGCAGAAGAGGAGGGATGACTGGTAAAAGATGAGACTTGGTAGATGCTTGTGCAATGGGTTCTTTAAAGAACTATGCTCTGATACCATGTTGATTTTTTAATATGATAAGTTAAGAATGAAGTTTATTCCATTTTATCATTTAACCATAACCATAAATGCTGTAGTAACCAAGATCACAAGAAGAAGCACCATGCACAGGAGCACAAAATGTATCCTGGGAAACCCTTCTCAACAAGGGAAGAAAACCCAGCCAAATCCTTTGCTATATTCTTCAAGACCTTCACCACCAAGAAAGACCTAGCACACAAGAGGGTGCTTCAAACCCTAGAACTCTAGCGCCCAAGAGAGGTGCGCACCTTTTCCCAAAGAAGTGTACTTGCTGAAATTTCCAAACTCACAAGAAAGATATGATTNAGTTAGTCTGGTGCAGATGTCTGTAATCTGCTTATGTGTAGGAAGGTACTACATGTGTACGCTCTGCATCATATCTCTGATATAAGGATATTTCATCTCATCATGTTTCGATCCAATAGGAAACACTAGGTTCTCAAGGAGCTTTACACATGGCTCTTGGTTATCATCATAGGATCCCTCTCATGGTCAAGTAAATTTGTCAGAGGCTTGTGAAGCCCCATTGCTTCGCACACTCACTGCTATATACTCTACCTTTGTGGTACTCAAGGCCACAGGGTTTCATTTCCTGCTGTATTAGGAAACCATGGCAAACTTCGCGGTAAGACGTTAACTGGATTTGCTCTTCAGGTTCACTGTACTCTCTGCTCAATCTGTATCGGCATATCTTGCAAACTCAAGTTCATACTGGAGGCATATCTCAGGCCATATCCAACTGTGCCTCGTATATATCTTAATGCATGCTTTACTATTATCCAGTGAGTCTGTCTCGGCTGACTCATGGATTGACTAGGCACATTCACTGCATAACATGAATCAAGCCCGGTGTTAACTAGATACATCAATGATTCAATCAACTTGTGGATCAATCTCGTCTGATCATCGTCATTTATTTTCCTCTTTTAAATCCATCATGGTGGATTTGCATTCTGTCATATTGAACTTCTTTAATATTCCCATTGTAAGTTTTCCTTGATTTAGGAAAATCTCATTGGTCCTCTGTCATACTTCTTGTTCCAAGAAGTGGTTTACCATACTCATATCCTTCTTCTCGAAATCAGAAGTCAAAGCTTACTTGTATTCAACAACAAGGCTTTCTGAATAAGTAATCAAAATCAGGCTCTCATCACCAACACTGTAATAATATCGGTTTTGATCAACAACATTCTCGCTAAACACCAAACTCATCAAGAATCCTTCCATCTGATATAGTTTCCAACTCGTGGATGGTGGTACTGATGGAAGTGTATCAGGCTTACTGGATCAAGTGTCTCATTATAGACAACTCCCTTTGTTTGTGAGAAACCTCTGGCTATAGATCTTGCTTTGTATTTCTCGACACTTCTATTATCTGCATGCTTGATCTTATAGATCCACTTGGAAGTCATTATGGACTTCTCTTCTAGTCTCTGAACAATATCTTTCTACATCATTCTTTTAAGACATACTGGTATTCTCTTGTTATGGCATCTTGCCATACCTGTTCTCTTGTTAATTCTTAAAGACTAGGAGGCTCAACAACGAAGTGGTTCATGACTGAAGGATAGCTTGAGAATCTCTTTTGCTTTCTCGGGATGTGCCTTGAGAGGTTTGTATGTTTCTCTGCCTCTTTGCAGAGTGGGTATAGGTAGGCCTTTTATGCCCTAATGCAATATCTCTGAATATACCAACTAGAACAACTGGATCAATTGGAATAAGGTATGTCTCCTTCTGAATTGCTGAAGGGGGAGAAAGTATTTGTTTTATTGTTAATCTTCTTTTGTGATTCTCTGGATCTTTGAAGGGGTATCTCTTCTTCAGGGACAACGTTTCTTCTTGTTCTTGTATAATGAACAATTTAAATATGATTTGGACTCCCGTACTAGGGATAATGATCCAAGTCTTTGAGAGCTCTTGTACTAGGAATAATACCCTTCATTTATTTGAAAATGCAATCAACTTTAAAATTAGAGATCAAATGATTTACCTAGTTTGTAGCCATGCCCTTTTAGAGGAAGTACTCCTCTCTCTTCTCTTCACTTATTTGAGGTGGATTTGGATCAATGTCAGCAGTGGAAGCATATTGTCTTCCTTTCTTCCTGGTTGGACAATTTCTTGCAATATGTCCATACTTGTCATATCTGAAGCACTGAATTTCTGAAGCATCTCTTCTTTGATAACCTGGATTGGATGAAGGCTTTTCACCTTTAAATGTTTGCCTGGAATTTCTTTTGAATCTTCCTCCCTTTTTTGTATTAAGTGCAAGAGCATGATTTTCCTCTGAAGAATCTTCCACTCCTTTGTTTCTAAGTCTAAGTTCTTCTTGAATGCAATCTGTCCATAGTCGATCAAAGGTTGGTAGAGCTTCTCTTCCACTCATATTTTGAATGAAAGGCTCACATGATTTTGGAAGATTTTGGAGAGTGGTTAAGACAATTTCTCTATCAGACATGATTTCCCCAATGGTTTTTCGCTGTTCTTTAATTTCTGATAACTTCATAAAGAAGAGTGCAATTGAGTTATCCTTTGTCATCTTGGTACTTTGAAGTTGGCTCTTTAAGGTAATAGCTCTGAGAGTGTTGTCACTTTCAAACATTCCTTTTAAAACTTCATACATATCATAGGCTGCCTTCAGATTGGCAATACGAGGCAAGAGGTGATCTCTTACTGAGTAGATGATTATTTTTCTTGCTTTGACATCTCTTCTTCTTTTCTTATCTTCTTCTCTATATCTGTAGCTGTGGCTGGTAGAACTTTAGTTGTCACATCCAAGAGATCATCTTCTTCAAGAGTGACTAGAAGCTTTGATTTCTAGGGCTGAAGTTGCTTGCTCCATCAAGCCTATCTTCTACTAATGTTCTGTTCTTCATTTGATTGGTTTCTTCAAATTCTTGCCAACTGGATTTTGAAAACCTAATGTTTAGGTTGAATTAGCAACCTTGGATTATATTAGACTTATGATTGCCAACAATCAGTTTGATAGTATCATAGAGATGCTTGTTGATTCAGGAAAATGTTTCTTCAGAAATCCAGAATTAATATTCTGCAGGAAATTTCGACACCTTAGAAACCCTAGGGCCAAAAATCAAAATTTCTTGGAATTTCGTTCTGATAGCTTCTGGAGATGCACTGGAGGAGGCCGTACTCTTCTATGCCAAAAGTAGCCCCAACGTCCAAGTTTCAAGGGTTTGAAACACCCAAAAGAAGAGGGTTGTATAGATTTTCTGGGAACCTTAGGAGGGCTGTACGATTTTGCAGAAGAGGAGGGATGACTGGTAAAAGATGAGACTTGGTAGATGCTTGTGCAATGGGTTCTTTAAAGAACTATGCTCTGATACCATGTTGATTTTTTAATATGATAAGTTAAGAATGAAGTTTATTCCATTTTATCATTTAACCATAACCATAAATGCTGTAGTAACCAAGATCACAAGAAGAAGCACCATGCACAGGAGCACAAAATGTATCCTGGGAAACCCTTCTCAACAAGGGAAGAAAACCCAGCCAAATCCTTTGCTATATTCTTCAAGACCTTCACCACCAAGAAAGACCTAGCACACAAGAGGGTGCTTCAAACCCTAGAACTCTAGCGCCCAAGAGAGGTGCGCACCTTTTCCCAAAGAAGTGTACTTGCTGAAATTTCCAAACTCACAAGAAAGATATGATTCCACAATGGGGAATCTTGCCTTCCTTATATTAGACTTGTCCTATCAACTGAAGTGTCTATTGGCTCAACAGGGCCGACCTCTCTAAGTCAAATATAATAATAATAATAATAATAATAATTATTATTATTATTATTATTATAATTAATATTATCCAGATTAATTATCTTTTACCTTTATTATTAATCACATTAAGGTAGGGCAGACCTGTACCCTTTTCATAACAATTAGGGTTACAGGTAGGTCTGACTCTTGAACAATATATAGCAAAGGATCTGATACACCCACTAGTGCTCATTCACTAGGGACACATCCATAGGGATGTCATATCTCTGGTTCACTACATTACACAAAGGAACCAGATCTTCTAACATTCACCTGTGCTCGTCCACACACACGTCCACTCTACAGATCTTCTTTCTCATTGCCACACACAGGAGAATCATTTGGAGTCTTCTCGTCAACTCTGCTGCTCAGAGGAGGCTAATACATCAATCTTTATCTCTGTTCACATGACGATGCACCCAACACTGTGGGATTTCACACGTTCACCTTGTGCTCAGCCATAGGCACGTCTAACTCAACAGATCGCCTTTCCCATTGGATAATCATCTGGAGTTCATCTCAACTCTTTGAATGGAGGAGGTCATCTCTACGTTCCTAGCTCTGTCTTAGGCAGGAACCACGTACCCTTCTTAGGGGCTTTCTCTCAGGTTTGTAAGCTGAGAGAAAGACTCACATAGATGCAATGATCCACAACTCACAGGTTTGTAAGCTGGAGAATGTCTCACATAGCTGCAATCATAAACATTGAAAACTAGAAAAAAACTGCCAAATTGGAAAACTGCCAAAATGAGCCAATCGGAGTAGGTGGGAGGCCACCGGCATCCATATGGATCAATCCTCCCCCCTAAGGAAGCAATGGTCTCCATTGCGTGTAGTGCCCCCATTAGATGAGAAAATTTCTATTGAATTTGGCCTCGAGTGAGCCACTTGCCCTGGTGCAGGAGCTTCCTTGCGTTGACAACTCGATAAAGTTGGATCCTTTGCTGGCGATTGCCCTTGACCTGTTTGTCCAAAATCTGATCACTGGATGCCTGTTGTATGCAGTCGGGGTTGAGCTCTATTGGTGTCAGCTGTTCTGCTATCTCTGATGTGTCCAATAATGGTGGGAAATACGATCGAAGGAGATCCAAGTCGAACACTAGGTGCATGCCCAAGAAAAGAGGGATGTTGAGCTCAAAAGCATTATCACCCACAACCTTGGTGATGGTGTATGACCCATAACGAAGTGGGCGAAGCTTCCGATGGGGTCTTGTAAGGTGTTCTTTCTGCAAGTGCAACCGAACTTTGACGTCCAGTTGAAACTTATGTGGCACCTGGTGTTGATCATGGCACTGCTTGTACTTGTCATTGGACTTCTGTAGGATATCCTGAACCTGTTGGCGGATGTGCTGGATCCACTCAATGAACCGGGTGGCTTTGTCAGCTTCAATTGGAGCAGGAGATGAGTCGACCGAGGTGACTGCAAAGGGGTAGTGCAACATCTATGGGACCCAATGGCTGGAATCCCAACCCCACCCGATGAATAATTTCTAGGTCCTAACATTCTGCCAACTAGGTCTGTCTTTGACCTCAAGTTGGCTCTAAGTTTCAACTGTCAAACAAGGGTTTGCTGCTGTTTTATAACAACAAACTGTTCAGTAACTTCTTTGCTGTTTCGTTACAGTTACATAGGCCATTAAGGTTCTCTATCATGTAGTTTTGTCAGAAGATGTTAGCACATGCATACCATAAGCTATATAACACATCTAGAGATCTTTTAGAGCTGAAATAATGCTGTTCTAAACACTTGCATACATGAAAATGAACACATGTATTTTTGGTCAACATGATCCTGGATAAGACGCCCCCCCCGGGGAAAACTAGTTTGGAATCTGAGTGTATAAATGTGGAGAAAAGAAGGTGGAATACAACAAGTACAATAAACAAAGGAACCTGATACAATAGCAACTTAAACCAAGCTGAAACACAAGTCCAAATGAAGAAGATGCGCCCTAGGATGGTGCACCCTCCTCACAAGTTGCCAAAACCATTGAACTGAAGCTCTTTGGGTACTGGAAGCTTTGACGGAGAATCCCTCCCACATTACTCTGAATTTATGCTGTAGCTCTCCACTAACACTGTCCTCAAGGCAAATTGACCTCTGCAAGTCCTCCCTGCTAGTTGTGTGCTCTCCTCCTCAAGTGCGCCCTCCTCCTAGCAAGAACTAGCTCCACAAATAACTGAAGGATTAAGCTTGCTGGCTACCACCATGAATGTGGGCGCCCAAGCTTTCCTCACTCAATACATCCAACCTCATCCTCATGCTCCTCTCCCAACTCTCTTGGTGAACATAACAAGGAATAATGAGCTCTTCTTTGTCCTTGCGCCCTCCTTAAGGATGCATAAGGAAACCTAAAAAGTGAGTGGATGAGATCATCTCATCTCATTCCAAGTCAATGGTTGAGATCATCTCAAATGAATCTCAACTCAAAACCCACTTTACTTAAGTTTCCATAGTTTCATTTTATGTCCCTCAATTCACCCACAAAGTGAATTAATTGTCATTTTAAGCTAAAATGACCAAATTTCACTTTTGACTTAAATCTCCTAAGTCGAAGTGAAATTAGACATAGCATGGTACATGGTACAAATTACTTCTCACATGTGTTTAGAAGCTCACAAACACAAGGGGACCACTTTCCAAGGTATGCAAATCTCAACACCTGAAACGAGCTGTAGCCGGTTGAGATATGAAGGGATCGGTTGTAGCTGTGCTGAACATAGGGAAGACTCTCATCCCATGTGCGAGGGTGCTTGGAATTATACATGCGCAGGATATGCATGATCATTCGATTTATGACCTCGGTTTGGCCATCTGTGTAGGGGTGGAAGGCCGTGGATTTGGTGAGCTTGGTGTCCATCAGTGACCAGAGGCTCGACCAGAATGTGTTGAGAAATCGACTGTCCCGATCTAAGACAATGGTTTGTGGGATTCCAAAATGTACCCAGACTCGTTCAAAGAAGAGCTTGAGAGTGGCCTCTGATGTGATGCTCTTCTTGCAGGCGGTCAGAATCACCATCTTAGAAAAGCGATCAACCACAGAACACAGTCATTTCCCCACTTGGTGGACAGGAGGCCCGACATGTAGTCCATTGAGATGGATTCCCATGGCATGTTGGGAGTAGGCAGAGGAGTGTACATGCCCTGTTTCTTAGTGGTTGGTTTGGCAATAGCGCAGTCAATGCATGACTTGATATACTTGCTGACCTCCTGTCGAAGTTTCGTCCAGTAGAAATGTTTCTGCAGCATTGCCACCATCTTTTCGACGTCGAAGTGTCTTGCCACCCGACTGTAGTGGGCTTCCCAGATTAGCTTCGCTCACCCACTTGATGGAATGCTGCTATGGCCTTGCCGACAGAGCAACCCGTCTTGAAGATGGAAATTAGCAACAACTGTGTTTGTGCCCAACATTTGGTATGTGGTGGCGAAGTCCGTGTCTGTCTGATAGAGTTGGGGCCATTCAATGGTCTCATGGCCGCAAGAGTCTAGCACAGTGGTGAGTGCCGCAACTGACGGTCTGTTGAGGAAATCAACGACGCGGTTGGTGCTTCCTATTTTATACTTGATGCTAACGTGGAATTGTTGCGAGTATTTGGACCACTTCTGATGGTGATCATTCTGCAATTTGCCTTGTGTCTGTATGAACTGCAGTGGCTTATGATCAGTGTGGATGACTGTCTCCTACCTAAGAATGTAATGTCTCCATTGGCAGCAGGCTTGCACAATGGACTACATTTCTTTGTCGTAAGTAGGGCACTTACGGACACCATCTGATAGTGTCTCACTATGATAGGCCACGGGGTGGCCGTGCAAAGTGAGAACGATGCCCACAACATAGTCTGAAGCATCTGTCTCGATCTCAAAGCGTTGTCGCAGGTNTGTGGAGAAAAGAAGGTGGAATACAACAAGTACAATAAACAAAGGAACCTGATACAATAGCAACTTAAACCAAGCTGAAACACAAGTCCAAATGAAGAAGATGCGCCCTAGGATGGTGCACCCTCCTCACAAGTTGCCAAAACCATTGAACTGAAGCTCTTTGGGTACTGGAAGCTTTGACGGAGAATCCCTCCCACATTACTCTGAATTTATGCTGTAGCTCTCCACTAACACTGTCCTCAAGGCAAATTGACCTCTGCAAGTCCTCCCTGCTAGTTGTGTGCTCTCCTCCTCAAGTGCGCCCTCCTCCTAGCAAGAACTAGCTCCACAAATAACTGAAGGATTAAGCTTGCTGGCTACCACCATGAATGTGGGCGCCCAAGCTTTCCTCACTCAATACATCCAACCTCATCCTCATGCTCCTCTCCCAACTCTCTTGGTGAACATAACAAGGAATAATGAGCTCTTCTTTGTCCTTGCGCCCTCCTTAAGGATGCATAAGGAAACCTAAAAAGTGAGTGGATGAGATCATCTCATCTCATTCCAAGTCAATGGTTGAGATCATCTCAAATGAATCTCAACTCAAAACCCACTTTACTTAAGTTTCCATAGTTTCATTTTATGTCCCTCAATTCACCCACAAAGTGAATTAATTGTCATTTTAAGCTAAAATGACCAAATTTCACTTTTGACTTAAATCTCCTAAGTCGAAGTGAAATTAGACATAGCATGGTACATGGTACAAATTACTTCTCACATGTGTTTAGAAGCTCACAAACACAAGGGGACCACTTTCCAAGGTATGCAAATCTCAACACCTGAAACGAGCTGTAGCCGGTTGAGATATGAAGGGATCGGTTGTAGCTGTGCTGAACATAGGGAAGACTCTCATCCCATGTGCGAGGGTGCTTGGAATTATACATGCGCAGGATATGCATGATCATTCGATTTATGACCTCGGTTTGGCCATCTGTGTAGGGGTGGAAGGCCGTGGATTTGGTGAGCTTGGTGTCCATCAGTGACCAGAGGCTCGACCAGAATGTGTTGAGAAATCGACTGTCCCGATCTAAGACAATGGTTTGTGGGATTCCAAAATGTACCCAGACTCGTTCAAAGAAGAGCTTGAGAGTGGTCTCTGATGTGATGCTCTTCTTGCAGGCAGTCAGAATCACCATCTTAGAAAAGCGATCAACCACAGAACACAGTCATTTCCCCACTTGGTGGACAGGAGGCCTGACATGTAGTCCATTGAGATGGATTCCCATGGCATGTTGGGAGTAGGCAGAGGAGTGTACATGCCCTGTTTCTTAGTGGTTGGTTTGGCAATAGCGCAGGCAATGCATGACTTGATATACTTGCTGACCTCCTGTCGAAGTTTCGTCCAGTGGAAATGTTTCTGCAGCATTGCCACCATCTTTTCGACGTCGAAGTGTCTTGCCACCCGACTGTAGTGGGCTTCCCAGATTAGCTTCGCTCACCCGCTTGATGGAATGCTGCTATGGCCTTGCCGACAGAGCAACCCGTCTTGAAGATGGAAATTAGCGACAACTGTGTTTGTGCCCAACATTTGGTATGTGGTGGCGAAGTCCGTGTCTGTCTGATAGAGTTGGGGCNAGTGACCAGAGGCTCGACCAGAATGTGTTGAGAAATCGACTGTCCCGATCTAAGACAATGGTTTGTGGGATTCCAAAATGTACCCAGACTCGTTCAAAGAAGAGCTTGAGAGTGGCCTCTGATGTGATGCTCTTCTTGCAGGCGGTCAGAATCACCATCTTAGAAAAGCGATCAACCACAGAACACAGTCATTTCCCCACTTGGTGGACAGGAGGCCCGACATGTAGTCCATTGAGATGGATTCCCATGGCATGTTGGGAGTAGGCAGAGGAGTGTACATGCCCTGTTTCTTAGTGGTTGGTTTGGCAATAGCGCAGTCAATGCATGACTTGATATACTTGCTGACCTCCTGTCGAAGTTTCGTCCAGTAGAAATGTTTCTGCAGCATTGCCACCATCTTTTCGACGTCGAAGTGTCTTGCCACCCGACTGTAGTGGGCTTCCCAGATTAGCTTCGCTCACCCACTTGATGGAATGCTGCTATGGCCTTGCCGACAGAGCAACCCGTCTTGAAGATGGAAATTAGCAACAACTGTGTTTGTGCCCAACATTTGGTATGTGGTGGCGAAGTCCGTGTCTGTCTGATAGAGTTGGGGCCATTCAATGGTCTCATGGCCGCAAGAGTCTAGCACAGTGGTGAGTGCCGCAACTGACGGTCTGTTGAGGAAATCAACGACGCGGTTGGTGCTTCCTATTTTATACTTGATGCTAACGTGGAATTGTTGCGAGTATTTGGACCACTTCTGATGGTGATCATTCTGCAATTTGCCTTGTGTCTGTATGAACTGCAGTGGCTTATGATCAGTGTGGATGACTGTCTCCTACCTAAGAATGTAATGTCTCCATTGGCAGCAGGCTTGCACAATGGACTACATTTCTTTGTCGTAAGTAGGGCACTTACGGACACCATCTGATAGTGTCTCACTATGATAGGCCACGGGGTGGCCGTGCAAAGTGAGAACGATGCCCACAACATAGTCTGAAGCATCTGTCTCGATCTCAAAGCGTTGTCGCAGGTTCGTTGTGAAAGGACCGGGGTTGAGCACAAGCGCTGCTTCAAATAATCGAATGCTTGTTGTTGGAACCGACGCCACACAAATTTCGCCTTACCACCACCCTTGGTTACTTGGCTAAGGGCCCATGCAATATGGGAGAATCCCAACACGAACCTGCGGTAGAAATTGGCAAGGCCCAAGAAGCTTTGAAGCTCATTGAGAGTGGTTGGGGCTGGCCAGTCACGGATGACTTGGATCTTAGCTGGATCCACATGTATGCCATGCTGATCAACGATGTAGCCCAGGTAATGGACCCTGTCCAAGTCGAAGGAGCATTTTTCCAAGTTGGCGCATAGCTTGTGCTGCCGTAGGGTTTGCAGAACCTGCTGAATATGCTGTAGGTGTTCTGCCCAAGTCTTGCTGTAAATGAGGATGTCATCTAGATACACCACTACAAAAGTATTGGTGAATGGTCGCAGGATATCGTCCATCATCCTCATGAAAGTGGCTGGAGCATTTGTTAAACCAAAGGGCATGACCAACCATTCAAAAAGACCTTCCTTTGATTTGAAGACAGTCTTCCATACATTTGTCTGTTCTATCGGGACCTGGTGGTAGCCAGACTTCAAATCAATTTTACTGAAGTATTTGGCCCCCGTGAGCTGATGAAGGAGGTCGTCAATTCGAGAAATCAGGTATTGGTTTCTGACTGTGATTTTATTTTGGGCCCGATAATCAATGCAAAGTCGCCAGGTTCCATCTTTCCTCTGTACCAACACGATTGGGCTTCCGTAAGGCGATGAGCTGGGACGGATGTGCCCTGTTAAGGTCCTAACCCGCACATAGGTAGCTTAATGTATTCGGATGTAATAAAGGTCAATATTAATAAGACCTTTCAATAAAATAGAATAAGG
>JZKD02S1718058.1:66881-80298 GCA_000966675.3 Picea glauca
GTGACATGAAGATGAATGATGATGACAGCATAACATCATACTTTGTGAGGATCTCTCAATTAAGAAATCAACTACAAGCTATTGAAGAGATCATCTCAGAGAAGGAATTGGTAAACATAGTATTGAATGGTAATCATCCAAGACATGGGATGCATTTGCCGCAAGCATGAACACAAGGAAGGAGTATCCCACATTTGAAGAACTTTGGACTTGTTGTGCACAAGAAGAATCTAGGATCAGTGCAAAAGAGAAACCCCAAAAGAAATACGATGATCAAGCCTTCACAACAAGGTTCAAGGATTTCAAGAATAAAAAGAAGTTTGGCTCCAGGAAGAAACGAAATCAAGAGAAATATATGTCAAGAATACAATGCTTCAATTGTCGAAAGTATGGTCACTACAAGAATCATTGTCCCGAGTTAAAGAAAAGGAAGGAAACACACGATGCATCAGTTGCTGAAGAAAGGGAACCGTCAAAGAAAGCCAAGCAGGACAAAACAGACTTCTTCTTCTAAGACAAGGTAACAAAACTCTTCATAGTTCTTGTACATACCATGTTTTTTGTACATATCTTGCATATCTATTTCCTAGAGGATAATATGTTCAAAGAGAAACTATACCTATGGAAGAACAACAAGATAAGGATTGCTATCACAATGACTACAAGTCAGGCAATACACATGTAAGGATGAAGTACATCAACAACCCCTTGTAACAATTCATGTGGAAGTTATTACATAAGTAACAGCTGCAAGACAAGCCGAAATCATAAACAATCTTGAAGAAACCTAGAAGAAGTAAAGACAGAAAGAAGTCGGCAATCAAGAGGAAATTGGAAAAGGACTTGTGACACTTTGCAGAAGGTAATAAGGATGCAGACGGAAGCGAGGACTCTGTTAGATGGAGGGAGCCGATTATATATTTCCAAAAGATGAGCATGCATTCATGCATGAAGCAAGGATTAGGAAGGAGTTAATCCTAATGATCCATTGAAGATGATGAACTATCTATCCATGGTAGCAACCATGAAAAGCAGCATGTGTTCAGTTTGACTTTAGAAGAAGTCTTCTTCGCAAAGAAGCCTTAAAGTATCCTTGGTTGTCCATCCACATCCATCATCCTATGAAAGAAAGAAGTTGAAATCTTTAGGGCATGGAATCTATAGAAAACTCCATGAACCCAAGAGCTAAAGAGACACATGAGGAAGAACATGAAGATTCCAAGAAAGAAAGAAAAGCCAGAACAACCAGTCATTGTATCGAGAATCACAAGACTACCAGCCTGATATGAACTCACTAAAAGCAATCCAATAGAGGAACTGAAAGTTGTGATGAAGAACAGTGTATGGAAGACTTATGAATGTAAGCATTGCGAGATCTAGAACTAGAGGTTCTCCCAGATGGAGGGAGAAGACTATGATGATTGCTTGTTCCAGTAAACCAGACATACAGTCTCTCTTCTTGACGGTCACTCTCAGTAGTGGTCAAGAAGACTGATCCGCCTCACAGGACAGTCATTCTTTCGAAGCTCACAGTTGTGAACAGTTTCGAAGAATGGTCCATTTTGGAGGTTGGTGCAGAACAGTCATTTCCTTTGGAAATGGTCCAGACAGTCATTCCCTAGGGCAGATTCATTCTCTCCAGGTTGCACTTTGTTTAGTGTCGAAAGAATGGTCCAAGTTCAGCAATCAAGGACAGGCATTCCCTAGGGCAGACTCATTCTCTCCAGGTTGCACTTTGTTTAGTGGCGGAGGAATGGCCCAGATAGGTGAATGGTCCAGGCTCAGAAATCGGCACAGTTATTCTTCCTTGCTTGAGAAGAATAGTCCAGATAGCTCATCATTGATGTTTTTCCTTCTGAGGGCAGATGCTCTTCCAGATCTCACAGATGTGAGTGGAAGAATGGCACAGATGATTCAGTTTATATCATAACAATGTTTTATGTGCAGGTTGATATCAAATGATATGATTGTTATGGAAACTGTATGTCTCCATACAGTAGATGTATAGTTCTGTGGTGGATGTGTTCCACTGATTCTGACTATATGTCATTGATCAAGTATCTGTGTGCTACTTGGTGTGGCAGTGTGACACTAGATTGTAGTTGAGTACTACTATGGATAGACACAATTGTGTTCTATTGAATAACATTGTTCTAATTGCCTTGAAGACTATCAGTAGTATTGGAAATGATTATCAGCTAGATGGATGATCAATGGACAGAGATTCTCCAGACGGAAAATGGTCCAAGACATTTATTCTTCTAGGACATATGTCTATATTAGAAGAATGGCTCTTATGTCACTTTGTGGAGTGAGTGACTTATCCAACGTCATGTCTGATTACTCAGATGAAGTATGGTTTTGAGAGATGATGCAGCTGATGACATTGATAGTGGTGTTGGTGCTCATGATCTAATCATGAGATAGTCTATACGACTATGTTGATGCTACCGAGTGAATGGTATGTTTGTGCTCAAGACCATTACCTTCAATACCTCCCTAGCTAAGAGGGAGTGTTGATATTATGGTAGCTGCAGGAGGTATTTACCTCCACTTGTAAACCTTACGAGAATAGAATATTCCAGGAAGCAAGAAGAAACCCTAATTAGTTGGCTAATAACCCTAGAAGACAAGTCGGCTCAAGAAGATAATTTGTATTGGTTTATTAGCCTCCAAGAGAAGAAGTCAGCTAAAGGAAATATTATACACTAAGTAAATAGGCACCCAAAATGAGAAGTCGGCCCAGGCAGTTTGCCAGTTTTAGTATAAATACACGAGGCAAGTCTTCATTCTGGAAGGCATTCTCAGAACTGCTGAAGCAGCACTTGTGCGCACTGCAGTTGGCCAATTTGTGCGCAAGTTTAGAGGAGAGTTGTCGTTGCAGCTGTTGCAACTAGCAGATTTCGGTTTTATCTTGGACTCTCTGTTAGTTATGGTTTGGACTATCTGATCAGCTCTTGTTACTCTTGCTTGGTGCGCTATCCTTGGAGAAAGGTGCACCACCTTTGTTTGGTTATCCAACCTAGCGTTTGCTTCCGAAATGATTCTCTGTCAAGGTTAAGGTGCTCAGGGGTGGCTTCGACCTATGGTTGGGTGACAATAGTGATATTGTCTATGGTTAAACGAGCACATCCATTATATTCTAATAGAAGCATCAATCAAGAAGTAAACAATGACCAATCCAATTCAAGTAGTGTTAACCGCTAGATTTTTACCCTTGAAAATCCTGAGGGTTAAGAGCCAGCATGCACTATTTTGGTTGGCATTCAGAGTTTTCCCAGAGTTTAGCAATTGTGTGAGTCAGAGGTTGGTTCCCATCAGAGACAGGTACATGATCGGTATATGTTGTTTTTGTTTCAAAGATAGAGTTAGGTGGGTTTCCCATGGATTTGAGAGAGATATCTATATATAGCAGTGGACCCTACTTTTTAAAAGACAGTGATCAAAGACTCATTTGACATTATTGAGCATACAGAGTTGGTCCTTCCATGATACTAAGCTCGATGGGATTTTTCCGAGCGACATGCAAGTACTTTCTATTTTTAGCAGGTTGAGCTCCAGGCTTCAGATCAGGATTCTGAGCTTACAGTATTGATCCTAGTGACATTCTGAGTCCAATGAGCCCTTTTGCAGATGACATGTGAGTACTTTCTATTTTTAGCAGGTGGAGATCGAGGAGTCAAATGATGATTCCGAGCATATATCTGGGTTCCTTACAAAAAATCGAATCCGATGAACTTATTTCGGGTGACATGAAAAGAATTACTATTTTTAACATATGGAGCACCAGAGCTCACATGTCAATTATGATTGTGTATTTGGAATCCTCATGGAAAATCAAATCCAATGAGTACAATATCATTGACATGCGACAAAATTCTATTTTTAGCAGTGTCTATTTTTAGACATCTGACACATGGCGATGTTCTAGTCATCCTAGATGTTTTTGATAGTTTCCTATTTTTTAGGAGACGGAACCTATTTTAACAGTTTCTATTTATAGCAGGGGTGGTTGTCTCCTAAGGTGACAAGTGGCAAGGTCAAATTCCGACAAGTGGTGATGATACAGTGTGACATGTGGCATCTACTTGGCATCATTTAATGAGGAAGCGCACTTTCTAAGGTTAAAAGCAAAATAATTAAGTTAATTAATGAGGGTTGCACTTTCAAAGGTTAAAAGTAAATAAATGGAATTAATTAATAAAAGGGGACGAGTGGATGAGGTGGCAAGTCTATTTGGGCATGATTGGGCTAATTAAAGTCTAACTTACTTTATTCTCCTTCACTCGCAATATATACCACTTTCCATGCATTAAATTATTTTATTATTCCCTCAATTCTTTTATTTTCTAGCATTAATGCGCCTCCATTTTCCCTAATTTTTAGCTTAACTCCTCTCTCTCCCGATTTTCTAACTCATTGTCCTAAATGAGCCTCCATTTTTCCTATTTTCTAGCCTCCACATCTTTCTCTACCTATTTCTTAGTCGAACCCCTCTCTCTCCCTATTTTCTAGCTCGTTGTCCTAAATGAGCCTCCCTTTTACCTATTTTCTAGCGCATTTATTAATTAATGTGCATTATCTCCCATCACATGCATTATCTCCCATTCCATATACCACTTTCCACTATCACACATGCCACTCTTTTTCTCCTATTTTCTCCTCATTTTCCCTAAATCGATGCGCATGCATCTTATCGTGCACCCGCCTTTCTTAGCACACGTATTACTCCTTTATACTCATGCGCATTTTATTTATTTATTTAAACTCACATGTATTTAACATATAATTTCGTTTTTCTCCACATGTGCGCATGTCCTTTCCCTATGTTTCCTCATGCACAATACATTATTTACCATGCATGTGCATGTGTTTTTCCTCCCATCCATTTTTCTCCCAAGAAATAGGGCACATATTCCAATACATGCACATGATTCATCCTTCCATGCACTCATACCTTCACATTCTCACATGTGAGTTTGACTTATTCCCTTGTGCACATATTTACTTCCTCACTCACTCATACTCATCCTCATGTGCATGCATTCACACTCCTATTCCTCCTCCTATGCACCTCTGGTCTCTCTTCCTTGGAAAGTGTGTCCATGCTACTATATATTGGATGATCTACAATGGGTTTATGGTCGAATTTTTGCAGCAGCGGTATATTATCACCTCTTCTCTCTTCTCTCTCATTCTCTAGTCTAGCTACTCTCTCTTTGAGCAAGGATAGTCATTGTACCAATTGTGGACTTGTTGATTGTGGCACAATCAACCCTTTGGCAAGCCAATAATAAAAAGGTTTTTGTGTTTGTTTCCGTACCTTCCTTCTTGTTGGTATCTTGTTTTATTCTTGCAATTTGATAAGTAGTCCATGCTATTCATTGTGATATTAAGCTATCTTTTGAGTAGTTTCTCTTCTATTTTCTTCTATCTCTCTTGTGTTAACCCTACAGGATCCCTCCAAGTTACATAAAACTCTCCTTTTCCTAACGTCATCGGCAGTTTTTACACATTGTCCAAGATAATTTGTTTGTTGTTTTTTGTAATAAATTGCAAAAAATCAAACTTCCAAACAATAGCAAAGTACCTTGGGGACTCCCCCTTGAAACTAGCACGCACCAACCCAAATGGAGAGGAGACTTGTGTTAGTTTTTTGTAGCTCAGAAGGTGTCTCAGTTATGCCTATGTGTCCTAGGCTAGTTGATGGACACATTAAACTACCTAGAACAGCCTATTATCTTAGCCTAAGTCTAACTTAGGAAAATTCAACCAATATCAGTTTTGAGTGGATTGTGGGGCCCGGGAAGAGGGGTGCAATGTTTGAGTGCCTTGTGGGGCCTTGCTTAGTGGGGCGCATGGTTTAGTGAAGTGTGGGAGGCCAACCAAGGAGGGGTGCCTCAATCTGAGCCATTCAAGGCATGGATGGACACACATCTCAGGGCTAAAAGGTGGTTGAAAGTGAGATAAATTGAGGGGCTAAGGGTGAGGGGCACACACATTCCTCATTTGTGAGATTAAGCAAGTGAGTTGAAGAGGGGTGCTTGCCTGAGAGGAGAGAAGGGTGAACTGCTGAGAGAGAGGTCGACTTCAAAGCAAGTCTGGACAGCAAGGTACAGGGTCGTACTTAGGCCGTACAGGTCAAGCAGCATGCTGGCCATACACAGCTGAGAAGAGGGGCCGATTTCTAGCATGTTTCGGCAGTGGAGGTGAGGCCGAGTTGGGGCCAAGTTCAGCAGCCAAAGAAATGGCAAATTACCCAAGGCCATATAGCAAAAAGACAGACATATATGGGCCATACAGTGAGGGCCATACAGGTCGAATTGTAGCTGGGTTGTACAACAGTTTTGTTGGGCTGAGTTGGGTGAGGAAGACTAGAAATCTTCAGCAAAAACAAATTTATGTACTTTCTTGTTGTTCTATAATTCTCTCAAGAGCCATAATAAAGCCCCCTCTTTGCTGGTTTTCCCCACATTGGGGTTTCCATGGTATTTCTAGTGTTGTCCATTTTTTATGCTTGGTTTACTGTTAGCTTTTGTTGTGTATTTTGGTTGAATAACTCAGTTGTAAGTTATTTTCTATTTTACCAGGATCTAGATATGGATACGGATACGAATTCGGATCCGGATACGGATCCGTTAGATTTTTGAAAAGCCAAGATCCAGATACGAAGAAGATATGTCAAGTACAAAAATATAATAATATTTTTTTAATTTAAAAAATATATATTCGAGGTAAAGTCTACAAAGGTATACATACCCTAACCCCCTTTGAACTTGTGACCTCTTAAGAGAAAACACATGGTCTTCACTATTAGACCCACTTAAGTTGTATATAATTAAGTAATAAAGTACCAATTAATAAAAATAATAATTAAGCAATAATATAAATATAAAAGATTACTAAGTAATAAAATAATAATTATAAGTAATAATATAAATATCAGGGGAGTACCAAGTTACCAACTAATAATATAGTTGATACTTAAATATTACTCCCCTTGTATTATGCAAAATTTATTTACTTCATAGTACCCTAGTTGGCAATAATTATTTTATATGTATCTATATTATTACTTAATTTTAATTGTTACATCTACATAATAGTTTATATTATTATAAACATTACACCTATTATGATTATAAATTTATGTTAATATAAACTTTACATTTATTATAATTTACAAATTTACGTTGATGTAAACTTTACATTTATTATAATTTACAAATTTATGTTGATGTAAACTTTACATTTATTATAATTTACAAATTTATTTCATAACTATTGGCATATTTTTAAAAGTTTAATTTAATAATATATTAAAAAAGGCATATTATTATAAATTTAATTTAATAATATATTAAAAAAAAGGAGAAGTTGATTTCATAACTGTTGGCATATTTTTAAAATTTTAATTTAATAATATACTAAAAAGGGCATATTATAACTAGTTAGCTACTAAAGGCATATTAAAAAGGGCATGTGTCGGAAACTCTAATCGAAAACTCCAAGATGCCAAAAAGTCGGATCCGCCTCCAAAACCACGAATTACGCTGGGTGAAACGACTCCAATCCACGGGTTGCATTTCCTTATTTTTTCGAATCGTCTCCCTGGCGTATCCTACACGGATCCGGATCGGATCCGGGGATCCGCCTTTCCTTCATCTGCACCCCACGGATCCGGTAACATAGGTTATTTTGCATAATTTCCAGATTTATATCAGCAAGTTTTATTTATGTGTTGAAGTAAATTATTGGCAATAATTTCATGCGCTGAGTTATAGGAAATCAACAACTTGCTCGTGACAATTTGGGGCTTTTCTCCTTGAATTAGAACCTTCTTCATTGTTGTTTTTTTTGTTATATCAACTCATATTGAAGAGTGAAAAAGTGTGCTAACAAGTAGTAATATCTTCAAGCGTCGAAATACAAATGATGGATATAGAAACCGTAGCAAACTCCAAGTGTCTCTACTAATACAATTTAAATGATCGACAAATCAACAAAAGTGTATGAAGAAGATATACCACCAAAAGTGAATCATGAAAATTCTAACATTATGATAAGGAAGGATCATGTTTCAAGGACACCTTATTGGCATTCTAATCACAATAATCAACACTTTAACCAACCAACATAACAACATCACTCTAAAAGAAGGAAGTATTTAACGTATATTCTAAAGAAGATCAATTCCAATGCAATTTGGTCTCAAAATAGTAGACATTATTGGAATCACAGTACAAGAAGTTTTATCCAAGAACCCTATAAACACATAGTTCCAAGAAGATCAATCTTGGGTGGACTGACCCTTCAACAATACAACAATCATGTTCAATGCTTCGATGATCGAATTGCCTCATTTCTTCTACTATGACAACATCAAGAATAAAGTATCATGTGAAAGCATTACAAGCAAGAAGAAAGACATAACCTTCTAATGCTTTGAGGACAAAGCATCTTCGAAGGGAGAGGCAATGTAATGAATATAAAGTACATAAATAAACATTACATCATCATCAACATAATAATAATAATAATAGTTAATAAACTATGGGACGCAACCCTTGACTTTCGTTATTAGTCAATGCATATAAGTATATCATCCCAAGGCTCATTGTAATATCGATCATATCAATCATTTATCAATTATATACACACACACACACACACATATCCTATATTGATTTCTCATTGTTGTCCTATTTATCCTATATATTCCACAAATGAACTATTATTTCCTCATCTCTCCAAGCATATAGTCATTGGGTACCATTTGCTCAGAGACGGAGTTCAAAAGGGCATAGTCGCACTTGGGTATGTTCCTCACAAAGAGGGAGTGTTAAAGATTTACTTGTGTTGCTTGGCAATGGATTCTCCTCCAACATTGGCCTTCTTCAATAGATCCAACATACCTCATTTTTGTGCAATATAAAGGTCAGTGTATGAAAGTGTTGTGACAGTATTAGAAGCCTCTATGAGGGGTTGCTACTAATATAGATAGTTCTATGATTGAAGACGAATGCTTGCTTGCAACATGCATCTGCCAACTTTAGTATTTTCCTATTTTAGAACTATTGTTCAATGTTAATTAGTTGTTTTTCCAATTTTAGACTAGGCGTGTGAATCTAGATTACGGTTTCTCCTTCTTGACTAGGCATAGTAAATGTTGCAGGAAGCTTCCCCCACCCACGCTTTGAAGCCCCGAAGCTCGATCCAAGCGGGTGCATCCAAACTCCAAGAAGCTTTGTGGAAAGCGCGCTTCAAAATTTACGAAGTGCACTTCGAAGCAAATTTGGACGCTTCCTAGTCTTTTGGAAGCTCTATGCTTCGAAGCACACTTCCAAGTGCGCTCCATACTCTTCCAAGGACGCTTCCTGGGCGCTTCCATACGCTTCCTAGGATGCTTTCCAGACACTTCCTAGGAAGCCTCCCAGGTTCGGTATGTTTTGCAATTCACCAAGCCAATTTATCACATGATCAAGTTTGCAGATTCAAATCGACCAATCATTTGGAAGGATAGAATGCTAGGGTAGATTAAAAACATTGTTGAGCCTAGAGATGTCAACCTCTATAATCATATTCATGTAGAGGTGGAAAAACGGTGGGAAATGCTAAATATTCCACTACATGCCTTAGAATATGTGCTAACACCTAAATACTATCATGTATCATGGCTTTTATCACCAACACCTAGTGGTGGGTCCAAGAAAAGACCAAACCAAGATCAAAAGGTTCAAGCTGGTTATATGAAAGCATTAGAAAAATTGATCTTGGATGAGGAGTGTGACAACGTAATCAGCAACTAGCTCAGTTTAAACTTTATTGTTTTGGAACTTTCGGTCTTCATACTTCAATGTAAATGACCTATTTTGTAAACATAACTAATTGGTCATGACTCATGTTATTGTTGACAATTGTTGGATATCTGAATCCATTTCATAAGTTTATGGTCTACTTTCTATTATATCAATATGGCTTAAAAATTTGTATGTTGGTTTGTAAGTTTGTAATTGCTAGAATCTAGATGGTTGATGCTCGAATGATTAATCAKTGAGGTACTATGGATTCCATTTATATCTATATTGACGTACAAATATGCATGTTTTCATATATTYTGCAGCTAATTTGTCTTTCTGCATGTTTTTTTGAATATAAACGCAATATATATACAAATATATATATATATATATATATATATATATATAACAGASGCTTCGCTTCCAAGGATTTTTGGAAAATGACACTTCCCACACTCCCGCTTCGTGCAACATTGGGCATAGTTACCAATGAGGGTTTATGCATGCATGTTCCAAATTTAAGAAGGCACCTATCCCTAGGATATAAGGTGCACTACACGAGATAACCTTCTATTCTAGGAAGGCATAGTTAATATTGGGTTTGAGGTGCTTCCATGTATGTACTTATCCACACAAGCTAACTACACAATGAAAATAGGGTTTTCCACCTCATCCTAGGCACACCACAAAGATGGATCGCATTAATTCTAAACCCTAGTCCTCCTATTCTATAAAGGAGGGATAAGATATTCCACTAGGTTGGTTAGCGAGTTATGCATTGAGTTGTTTGCATTGTGAGTTTATTTTTTTCAATTAGTAGAATATAGTTGTTGTTTTGAGGGTTTCCAGGGATATGTGTTCCTAGATTGACGAACTCAATAGTTGATGTCTTGATTGAAATTTTCATTTTTAGCTACCTAGTGTTGAGGTAAATTTATCCAAGTGTAGAATGTGCTTACCTTGACATCCTCTCTCCCTCTCTCACTCAGGACCGAGATCTTCTATCTCTGACCTTTTTATTGTATCAGTACACATAGTATTGTATCTTTGTTAGATTGTAAGCAAATAGTTTTGCTAAACAGATTATATGCTTCCTTATTTTCACTTCATTTTTGTTTTCAACACTAATAAAGGAGTTCCTTTCACACTCCACATTGTATTAGCATTAGCCATACCTTTTAGTTCCACTGACCTACTTTTGTCGTCGTTTGTTGTACATTAATAAAAATGCCTTTTCTTATCTATCTTAACCTACCGAGGCTTTTGCAACAGCGAAGGGTTTACATAGTGACGCTCTATAAGTGAAGGATTATGCTTCCTTATTTTCACTTCATTTATGTTTTCAACACTAATAAAGGAGTTTCTTTCACACTCCACACTGTATTATTAGCATTGGGCATACCTTTTAGTTTCACTAACCTACTTTTGTCGTTGTTTGTTGTTTGTTGTTCATTAATAAAAATTCCTTATCGTATCTATCTTAACCTACCAAGGCTTTTGCAATAGCAAAAGGGTTCAAATAGTGACACTCTACGAGTGTAGTGCCCATACTACCTTATCCTAAGCTTTTCAATTTTGCATACTCTATATCTTATTGTTCGACTTTTTCTTGCACTTTTATTGAACAAAATAGTTGTTCCCTACATTAGCACTACCATACTAAATAAAAGATTTATAATACAATGTCTTGAAATACCCATCCTTACTCTTGACATTTGACACTTTAGCCTAAAAAATGCAAATCAACTCCAACAACCTGTAATCTGGGGTACTACCTCCTATTTTAGTTGCGAGACAATCCACCATTTCCCTATGTGAACCATCAAGAGTATCACTAACAATAATTATACTTTAGTATTTTCATTTATAAACATGATGTTTTTCCACAAGTATTGTTATCTACATCTAGAAACATTTTCTCAATAGTCAAACACTAGATTTGACACATATCTCTAATAAATGGAAATTAACTCCAATAACACCTACCTCATATTTTAGTAGCAAGACAATCAACCATTTCATAGTGCCAAACAACAAGAGAATTGCTAACAACAATTGTCTTCAGTGTTTTAATATACAAACACGATGTTTTTCCCCAAGCAATTGTTATATGCATCTAGGAACACTTTTCCGCTACTCAAACACAAGCAACCCTACTATACACTAATATTACATAAGTACGCCTATATGCACCTCAGGTACATGCTCTGGACGAGGGTGCCATTTGGGAACATGTTGACATTCTCCTTTATCTTTCCATTTTCTATCATTTTACTTTAATTTTTAACATTACCATCAATTGTTCTAGGATGTTTAAGAGTGGTTTCAACTTTCATCAAAATCATATGAATAAAATAGAATTTCGTATCCTCGAAATTTAGCAGACTTAACATTTTTTAGTATTTTATTTTATTTTAAAGTTATTTCTTTTGCATGCAACTTTTTTTATAAAGTAACTTCATTGTAAAAGTGATCCCTGCTTCTTTTTATAAAAGTGGGTCACTTCAGAAAGCAACGTATTTGTAAAAGTGAGGTTATTTGAAGGGGCATCACCACGTGGACCAACTTCTATTTGCCATGTGGCTCTTTGGTTACCGTTTATGCCTTTTTTCAAAAGGGCATAACTTTCACATCCACAGTCTGTTTTCAATGTTGTTTTTTTAAAACGGCCTAATTTTTCGAGATCCTTCCATCCAGACCATCAGTTTCAGTTTTTAAATCCATATTATCTGCATATTTAATGTGGTTTCTCCAGTAATCTTCTGCTTACCAACACTAACTACTTCAAATGAAAATCCCATATGGAAGATTTATTAAGAAGTAAAGGGTTGTACGGGATTACCATAGGGAAAGAACTGGAACCAATTGATGATAAAAGGAAAATCAAATGGGAAAATAGGAATGACGAAGTTTGTGGACTGATTGGAATGTCCATCTCTCCTGATTAAAGGTTTCACCTTCAAGGAATTGATGACCCCGATGAAGCTTGGGAAAATCTTGAATCTATGTTTGGTAAACACAATATCATTCAATCCCACCAAATAGAAAATCAGATAATGAGTTTAAGTCCAAATGATTTTTCTTGCATTGAAGACTATTTATCTAAGTTCAAAACACTTAGAATTTTATGTGAAGAATGTAACATAAAGCTGAAAGAAGAGCGTTGCTTATATATTATTCTTGCTAAGCTTGGTAGTGCATATTCAGTGTGGTTAGAGACTCACAAGTTACAACCACAAGGGGACCAATTCCCGAGGTACACCAAAACTCAACAGTACTTGTGTCCCCTATGTAAGAAAACCCAGCCATAACCTGGTGTACCCTAAAATATTTTGGGAGGATTCCACACATACTGGGTACACATCCCCACAAACTGGCGTCCCCACATACCAGAAAATTACTGTGACGTAAATATACACCGGACTGATGTTTCATCAAGAAAACACTATCAAACCTTTCAGTAATTTCGGCAAATCCCCATAGATTGTAGCTCAAATAGAAGCAAAAGTAGCCTACAATTGTTTTCTTCCCCAAGCTTGGTAACATTACTTCCAGTCCTTCATGCTAGGAGTAAAATTCATGCATACTTAATATTGCCAAAATGTGAACTCACAGAA
>JZKD02S1718058.1:107209-123782 GCA_000966675.3 Picea glauca
TGATGACACCTTAGTCAGAGTTGTTGGGATTGGCATTGTTACCTTTCAAAGAGATGACATGCCACCTATTTTGTTCAGGGATGTTCTCTATGTCCCTAGGTTGAAGAAGAATTTGATTTCAGTTTCCACCCTCCGAGATAGGGGTCTTGAGGTGTCGTTCAGAAGGACAGAGGTCCTCATACACCCTAAGGGGTCTTGTCTCGCCTCAGGGTAGGTGATTGGAGTGAGTGATAGGAAACTGTTCAGATTGTTTTTTTGGCAACGAGTAGCGATAGGAGTAGCCATTTATGTGAGTTATGGCATCGGAGGATGGCTCACCTTCATCATGGGGATCTTGGAGGACTAAGAGAGGTTGTGACAGGAGTGTCATAGCTCAGTTCAGAGCATCAGGATGTGTGCAGAGGGTGTGCACTTGGTAAGTTTACCAAGGCTTCTTTTCCCAACAGTGACACCAGGTCAACTGGGGTACTGGATTTAGTACACACAGATGTGTGTGGGCCTATGTCTCGGGCGTCCTTGAGTGGTCGTGAGTACTATCTCACATTCATTGATGACTACTCCAGGAAGACCTAGATCTATATTTTGAAGACCAAGAGTGAGGTCTTCAAGAGGTTCCAAGAGTTCAAAGATCTTGTGGAGAACCAGACGAGAAAGAGGATCAAGGTCTTGCGATCAAGTAACGGAGGCGAGTATTCCTCCAGTTTGCTTTTGTAGACTTATGTACCCATGCTGGGATCAGAAAACAGATGACCGTGCCTTACAACCCCAGCAGAACGGGGTTGCCGAGAGGAGGAAGAGGACGATCACAGGTGCAGCGAGATCTATGTTGCACGATTAGAGTTTGCCTCTATACCTATGGGCAGAGGCGAGTGCTACTGCAATTTACCTACAGAGGAGTCCCCACAGGATTTTGGGGAAGATGACTCATGAGGAGGCCTTCACTAGTAGGAGACCCGATGTCGAGCACATCAGGATTTTTGGTTGGTTGACCTATTCTCATGTCCCTTCGAAGAGGAGGACAAAGCTAGACCCCACAACCTAGCAAGGGATTCTAGTTGGATACTCTGAGGTCTCCAAAGCCCACCGAATTTACATTCCATCACTGCGGAGAGTGGTGGTGAGCAGAGATGTTAGACTTGAGGAGGGTAGGGATTTTCAGAGATCTCTTGAGTCAAGAGTCAGTGTTGAGGATGATACAAAGGCACAGATTGATGTCTCAAAGGGAGCACAGCCTCAGGTTTCTGGTACACCAGTTTCAGGGGTGACAGAGTCACCTTGCACAGCTTGAGGGTCACAGTCACAGAGAGTTCAAGCAAAGGGGGCAGGAGCTTCAGGATCTCAAAGTGTTGAGACTAGGCCCGAGGTAGATACTCTTAGGCAGAGAGATCTTACCTCTCCTTTGACTACTTCAGGGAAGAGGAAACCGAGATAGTTTCAAGAGACCCTGAAGGAAGCCAAGCAGAACGTAGGAGAGCCCAAGAGATAGTTCAGAGAGAGAAAACCTCCAGAGAGGCTTGGGTCCTATTTGGCTATGGTGACGAGTATCTCAGATACTGAGCCACAGACATTTGCGTAGGCAGTTGACCAACAGGTTTGGCGAGAGGCCATGCTGGAGAAGTATGACTCCATTATGCATAATGATGTTTGGGAGGTGGTTCTGAGGCCAGTGGGGAAGTCAGTTGTGACTTCTAGGTGGTTGTACAAAACCCAGTATGCTGCAAATGGCAACATAGAGAAACACAAGGCCCGATTTGTGGCACGAGGATTCTCTCAGACAGAGGGAGTCGATTATGATGAGACTTTCACACCAGTTGCGAGATACACCTCAATCAGGAGTATTATTGCCATAGCGACGGAGATGGGTTAGAGGATACATCAAATGGATGTAAAGACCGCATTTCTCAATGGCTTTATAGAGGAGGAGGTGTACATTGAGCAGCCACAAGGGTCGAGGTGAGTGAGAGGGAGTCTCACGTGTGCCTTTTGAGAAAGGCACTATATGGTCTGAGGCAAGCTCCCAAAGCTTGGTATTCACGTATTGACACATACTTGCTTCAGATGGGTTTTGAGAAGAGCGATGTTGATCCTAACCTCTATTACATCATTAGAGGTGAGGACACGCTCATTCTCATTTTGCATGTGGATGACTTGTTCATCACAGGCACAAAGGATCTCATAGTTGAGTGCAAGTTGGGACTTGCATCAGAGTTTGAGATGAGTGACATCGAGTTGATGCACTATTTTGTGGGTATGGAAGTATGGCAGGAGGAGTGTCACATATTTCTCAGGCAGGGGAAGTATGCTGCAGATATTCTGAGCAAGTTTCAAATGGAGGACTGCAGGCCTATGTCTACTCTCCCATGGTCACCAACTGGAAGAAGCTTAGCGCTTCAAATTCCCAATTGGTGGATGCTACAATTTATAGACAGTTGATCAGTTCACTGATGTATCTGGTCAACACTCGACCAGATATTTGTTTTGTAGTGAACACTCTCAGCCAACATATGGTAGAGACGAGGAGTGTTCATTGGATTGGGGATTATTATGGGTTTGTGAGTGAGATTATTATGGGATGATCTTAACATTTGATTAGAGATGGGATGGTGAGATCTCAACCATCCATCTTCTAGGTTTCCTTATGGAGGTTCAAGAGGGGCGCATAGGGCCAAGAGAGGATTCATTTGTTCACTTGATCACCTTGAGATTTTGGTGAGAAGAGAAGTGAGGCAGGAGGGTTTGAAGCAGCTTGCTTGAGCACACATGTTCATGGAGGACACAAGGCAGCTTGGAGCCTCAGTTATTTGTGTGTCAGTGTATTTACTAGTGGGAGGGGCCACTCTTGGAGTGAGGGCAAAAGCTAGCAGGTACCATTTGGAGTGGAGCTTTCTTGGATCTGGTTTGTGGGTTGTTGAGAGTGCATGCAAAGGGCAGGTACTGTGCAAGGTTCTTCAATCAGCAAAGGGAAAGGGCAAGGGCGCAAGGATCTTCAAGCAAAGTCAAGGAAGGAGGGCCGCACATTTCAAGGAACCACTTGCAAAGCTTGAGAGGAGATTGCAAAGAGTTCAGGTTCCTTTGTGTTTATCTTCCTTGTTGTATCTCTTGCTTGAAGCACTCTATATATATATATATATACATCTATCTCAAACTGGTTTTCCCCGGGGGGTTTTGTTTTGTCCAGGGTCATGTTGACCAAAAACCATTGTGTTCATTTCATGTATGCTAGAGTTTAAAACAGCATGATTTCAGTTGTAGAGATCTAGAGGTGTGTTACATATTTTATGGTATGCATGTGGTAACTTGTTGGTGACTAAAACTACATGCTAGAGCACCTAAAAGCCTATGTAACCTTAACTAAAACAGCAGTAAAGATCCTGGTCAGTTTGCTGATTTAAAACAGCAGCAAACAAGAGTGCGACAGCAGAAACTTAGAGCCAACTTGAGGTCAAAGACAGACCTAGTTGGCAGCCTGTTAGGACCTCAGAAAATCTTCACTTAGCACTCAAGTATAACAAGAATAAGTTCCCACTTATGTAGATAGGTTGAACTCCATGCATTTGATACCACTGAGTATCTGTATCTAGTCCCGATATGTGGTTGTGAAAATCATGCAAAGTACTAGTTTTCAAATCTTTTAAAACATCTCAACAAACTCCTAATTAATTAGGTGCTAAATGTTTATTACTCCAATAATTCCTAACTTTAACTGTTTCTAACACTTAGAACACCGACACCAACCCTATAAATATAACCAGTTAGATACGTCTCATATCATTGGCAAGAACCATAACAAGTTATTCAGAAACCACAATGAGATCAAAATTTGGAACGAAATTGCACATGCTTATATCACAACAATTCAAAACCCGAGCTTTTGTAAGTCTCAACAATCAACGAAGTCCCAAGGGTTAGCTCAATTGGTCTTGGAGCCAGACATGGAATCTCTTAGAGTTGGGAGGTCACAGGTTCAATTCTTTCAATTCCCTTAGGTTTAGGCGCCATAATCAGCATTTACAGTTTACCCTGTTTACCATCTGTGGATCATGGAGAAGTACTCAAAGGGTTTTCCGCAAGGTTTTCCTTAGATGATATTATATCTGTGTGGTATGTTTTGATTATTACAAAGTCTAATGCACGATGTGCAGCAAATAAGGAAAGCAAACAATGAATCATACCTTGAGTGTGGCTACAGCTATCCCTTCAGTGAATCTTAAACTCAGAACTCTTGCACGAACTTTGCTGCCCTCTTTGAATTTCTTCTCCAACATTTGAAGAGAATCATCGGAAGCATCTGTTAACTGTTTAAATCAAGGCCTTTAGTTTATTTAGAAAATAACAAGTACATATCAAAATATGCAACAAACAATTGCCAAAACATCATAAAAGATAACTCTAAATCACACAAACCATGCGGTAACATACATTTACATAGCCAGGTGTTGGAACTGGTTTCGAGGGAAGCTCCACTAAGAAACCAAAACCCCGATCAACTCTAACCACCTGTGCTTCGTCAAAAATTTCCCCTAATTTAACACCCTTCAACAATCAAGGCCAGAAATCCCAAAAGAATGTTAGCAACCTACTTGAACAACCCAACCAATCAAATGTCAACACATCAAGAACTGGACAATAATGTATAATCAAAGCAAGATATGAGAACATTAAGAAACATCTATATTTGTCAAAGACACAAAGGAAACAAATAGGATATACAGGCTCTTCAGGATTGCATAACGCCCTAGTTCAGAGTTCATATTCATAATCAGACAAGAAGATTTTACATGGTGAAGCCTCAAAATATTAGAAAAATAAATATACTACAAATCAACTATAAAGAAGAGAAATCACTAGGCCAGGCAAGGAAGGAGACCAATTCAACAGTCAAGAACAAAATCATGAATCTAATAGTCTACAATAACAACAATGACTCAATAAAAAGGAGTTAAATGCATGCCCCAGGGTGATTTAACACATGGTGTAAGATAATATAATTTTATTACTGTCCACATGTGACCAAAAGAATAGATCAATGGAAAGCATATAGGCAATTCATAAGTGCCAAAAGAAAAGGAAATAAAAGTAGTGAAAGGGTAAACCCTAGAAAAGAGATAAGCACTTCTCAGCACTAGAGGTGGAGATAGATGTAGAGCAGGGGGTAGATCTATCCTTGTACTCGTCAATCACTGTGCAAGTACCAACAAAAAACCCTGATAATGTCCTCTGGGGACACGGGAGTGCATGGGACTGAGTGGGCCTGGTTGGATGATCCTGGAAGGAACCCATGAGTGGTCAGAAATAACTCTACTAACATCTGAAGTTGAAGAGAGAAATCACAAAGGGGCAGGCCAACTGAATGTCATTTGTATTTCATCAATTAAATATCAATATCATTATCACACTTCAGGTTTGTAATGTGAAAGACTTAAAAAAAAAAAGAATCATAAAATATTCTGGCACCTAGCACTGTCGACTTTCTTTTAATCAAGGCATTGATTGGGAGGCACTAATGTTAAGAAGGAATGTTCAAGCCATGAAAAATAGAAATAACCAATGCCAACATTCAATATAAAACATTCTGGATAACAAACAAAATCTTTCACTATGAAACATCCATAAGATCATGAAGCTACCTGGCATTTGCAGAGCCACAAGATTAGAATGAATTCAAACACAATTTCTTAAAGGAAACACTTTATAAATGATTACACATGAGCCAAAAAGTTACACACATTTAGCATTATAGATTACTCTCACATTATATACATTTGTTTCAGTATTACAATGACTTAATCACAGTCACAACCTCTATTTGAAGACCCTTGTTATCCCCAACTCCTAGGGATAACTAGGGAGATTATGTCTCGAGCCCCTCTGGTTGGAGAGATCCCCTCCGGTTGCAGACATGGAGTACCGAGAGACAACTTGACCAGCAGCATCCACTTGCACAGACAGAGACCCACCTCGCCACCACAGCTCCACGTTCATCACGATGGTATCCACCAAATCAGCTTGCTTCCAGAAGACATTGGGTCTTGCTCCATGAGGTACAAGCCAGGTATTATGGTTAGTGTCATCTCAATATTTGAGGCATTTGAGTTTGTTGCATCTATTACTGCTTTTGATTATGTAACGTTTGCTTGGACATTATGCTCTTTTCCCTATTTTACTTTGGTGGTTGACATTGCGCCCTAGCAAGTGGGTCACCCTTAGGGATAGGTTTGCTACTGGGAGGTCCTCCTGACAAGTCATCGTGCCATTCTCAACCATACTTATCACTTCCCACACTTCATCCCCTCATCTCCTTACCTTTTGGGATTTTCGAGTATACTGACCCAAGAAGGGGTTGTTCCTCATTTCATGTGAAGAAGGGGCTGAAGGTCTATAGGCTTGTAGCTGGCAAAAGATAAAATCCAAACATTAACCTTCTAGATGCTTGCCCGTGATCCTGAGGACAACAAAATGTCTCTCATAAGAAACTGATGGGACCTATGAAAAATAACTAATAACAAAATGCCAACCAAGGTGGAGCATGTGTGGGCATTGTTTTTAATGCTTAGGTAGAAGCCCCACACATGTTTTCAAATTGGGGAAGCATGATGTGACCAGGGTAAAGTCAAGGTGGGCACAATTTTTCATGCTTAGGTAGAGGCCCCACCTTGGCTTCAACCTAAAACATCTTAAAGGAACAAAAGGCAATAAATGAGCTTGGAAAAAAGTTGCATTGAAAACGAAAGTGCAACACACCCTGTACAAAGGCACCCATAAATGAGACACTGCAACCCCTTGTATGTCATGAACCCCTTGCTAAAAAGTCTTCCCCCCATCCATGACACCTCATCCACATGACTTAGAAAGAGTTCCCCTCGAGAAACACCCCTAAACTTGAGGTACGATTCACCCAATAGGTAGTTTTGTTAACCCTCCCATACCTAAACTTGGCAAATTGCATAGGGTCTTTGAGCATTTGTTTATTTTGATGAGGTAGTTTGGATGTACATGCTTAGATGGCTCTTTTATTGATTTGTTTTACTCATCATGATGCATTTGACTTGAGATCCTTGGAGGGCGTATCCATTTGTCTTTGCAGGACCTAGTTGGTGGACAGTTTTGGAAAAACAAGCCTAATTTGGGCTTCCTTGGGGCTTGAAGCCCACAGGTTGGATGCCAAGGGCCCACACTCGAGATGATGATGACATGCCTTTGGAGGCCTAGAGGACACCTTGGAGGATCTTACCCAACCCCTACATGCCAAACGACTTGCTTAAAAGGGCCAAAACGTCACCTTTTGAGGGCTTGACGTCACCCTAGGGCTAGGGTTTGGTGTTGATGATGGACACTTGGCACGTTTCGAAGGAAGAGGACCATGGATCGTGGAAGAAAGGCTTTGGTTGAAGACCATTGACCTTTCGAGGCCTAGCGCTCCCTCCTCCAACTTAAAGACTTGACCAAAAGTGCCAAACGTTGCCCAAAAGAAGGGTGACGTCATGTTTTTAGGGTTTCTCTTATGTGCAAAGTATGAATTAAAAATATTAGTTTTGTAAAGGGGCAAGATAAGGGTTGTTGATCCCTTATCTTGTGTTTTACCCTAAGTATTGTGGACAAACATGTTTTAGAACCTTTTGTATAAATAGAGATCAACTCTATTTCATTTTGACATAACTCTCCCACTTGTGAGAGGATCCTTGGCTGAAATTTGCACCCTATTAGGGCAACTCTCTTCAATCTCTCTTGGTTACATTATCTTATGATGGTTTATCTTTGCTATTGGATGGATGCATGATGCACTAGCTCTCTTGGAGGCTTGTTTCTTGCTTTATGGTGGAATTTGCTTGGTGAATTAGGGTTTCATCTTGTTAATGCTTCAACTAGGTACGGATTTCATGTTTATTGCTCTCTTTTCTTGGTTGTAAGGTAAGGGCATACAACCCCTTCCAAGTCCATTGTAATTGTTTGAAATAATTTTTGGTGCAAAGGATACTAGGAGAAGTAAAAGGGCTTACACCCTGCTAAGTTTTCCTTGTCGGTTAGGGTTTTCCTTGAGGAGTAAAAGGGCTTACAACCCCAAGGATACTCATCCAACTTGTTTAATCAAGAGACTCCATTTACCCAATAGAAAGACACTAATCTTCATGCATTGGAGAAATAAATTATTGCATTGGTAATCGTAAACAGTTGAGATATTGAGATTATCTAAGTTGGAATATTTTCCATGTGCTCTAAGCTTGCTAAGGCCACAAAGGCGTTTTGTTTCTCCAAGTAGTTCTTGTTGTTGTTACAACTTTAATCTACAGCCATTAGGGCTGCAGAAAACCCTAAACAACTTTCTAAACAACTCTCTTTTCAACCGTCAAAAGTTGCTAGTAATTTGCCCTTATAGTCTACTAGTTCCAACGCACTTTTTGGGTGGATTACTTGCAATTTTTGGCTGCTGATTTTTCTGCTGTAACAACTTGTTTGCTACAGCCATAAGGCTGAATAATATTTCTGCAGTACTTGTTTCTTACAGCCTTGTTCCATTGCTAAAGTCTAGTGCTTTTATACTAGAGTTATACTAGTGTTTAGCTAGCCTATCTCTTGCATCATTTGGTAGACTTTTAGCATTTGTTTAGCAGCTCTAACAACTATTTACTTGCTAATATATATTTTTGTTGACTACTGCAAATAGGGACAGCAAGCTTAACTTGCTTGTCCATCTAACATATAGCCCGTACAGTTGGCTTTTATGTGTCTCAAGCAGGTACAAACACTCTCCACAGGTACCCAAAGACTTGGCAACCTTAAACCATTTCCAAGACGGGCCATCAAGCCATCTTCCACTTAGCAACTTGACCTATAGGGGCATTCATCTCATCATTGTAGATATTTGAGGAACTAGAAGGCTGCCCAACAGGTCTGTCTTTGACCTCTTGTTGGGCTCTAAGTTTACTCAATCAAATCTGTCCTTGCTGCTTTTTTAGGACAGCATACAGGTCTGAAATTTTCTGCCAAGAATTATGCCTTCAAACTGATGGTTATATGCTCTTTTAAGGTACCCTTGCAAGTGTTTTAGTCACTTAATGTTAGCACATGCAAACCTTAAAACATATAGCACTCCTCTAGTATCTTTACAAGCTCCTACAACTGATTTAAACACTAAGCATACATGATAAATGAACATAGGTATTTTTGGTCAACATGACCCTGGATGAAAGCCCCCCGGGGAAAACCAGTTTAGAATGAAAGTGTATATATGTGATGTCTCAAGCATGGAAAACAACAAGTAAACAAATACAATGGAACCTATACAAGTAGCAAGCTCCTCTCAAGCTTTGCTAAAAGGTTCCAAGAAGAATGAGCTCAAACAAGTGCACCCCCCTTCCTTTGTTGCCTCTTCCACTGAACTGATACGCCCTTGATCCTCCCTTGGTTGTTTGAGAAACCCTTGCATGCAAATATTTGTTTGTATGTTGTCCCAAAACTCCACCAATAAGATCTGCAAAAGCTCAAGAACTACTAGTGCATGCTAAGCTTGCGCCCTCCTCCAAGAGTGTGCCCTCCACCAAGCAAGAACCCTCACCACAAAATAAACAGGCCCTAAGCCACCTTGTTCCCTCCATGAAAGATGGTGCCCAAGCTCTCCTCTCCCAATGCTTCCATTCTCATCCTCTTGCTCCTCTCCAAACTCTCCAAGTGAACAAATGAGTGAATGAGCCTCCTTTTGCCTTATGTGCCCCTCTTAAGCAAACATAAGGAAACCTAAAAGATGAATGGCTAGGATCACTCCAAGCCATCTCTAATCCATGGTTGAGATCTCTCAAAAAGAATCTCAACGAAAAACCCACTTTGAGTTAAGTTTCCATAGTTCACTTTATGTCCCTCAATTCACCCACAAAGTGAATTAATTGTCACTTTTGCCTCAAGCGACAAATTTCACCCTTTTGACTTAGGAAAATGTCAAAGTGAAATTAGACATAAAGTATAAGGTACAATGGATCAAATATTTCCCTCTTGTGGTTAGAGACCCGTTATCCCCTATCCTAGGGATAATTAAGGAGATCATGTCTCGAGGCCCAGAGGTCCTAGACATGGAGTGTCGAGTGTCGGATGACTTGAGCATGGCCCCGGAGGGCCATCTTTTCTTCAGTGCAGCCCATCTATCAGCAGCAGCAGTATCCATCCCACTAGCCTGGTGTTGAAGTAGCAGTAAGTCTTGCTCCACGAGGTAATGAGTCCGGATATCATGGTATATGTTACTCTGATTATTGAAGCACTTGAATATGTTGCACTGAATTCTCCTTCATTTCATAACGTTTGCTTAGAAATTATGCTCTTTGACTTGCTCATACCTGGGAGGGTGATATGATGCCCTAGTAAGTTAATCTCCCTTTAGGATGGGTTGCCACTGGGTGGGTCTATGAAAGGTCATCGTCCATTCCCTCCATTACTTACCACTTTCCATCATTACTCCTCTCATTTTCCCCCCTACCTTTGTTCGGGCATTGGGTTTGCCACACTAGGAAGGGTTGTACCTTTCCTTGTGGGAAGAAGGGGCTAAAGGCCCAGAGGGTAAAAGTAGTTGGTAAGAGTTAAAAGCCAAAATGAAACCTTTGAGATGCTTCGCCCAGGGATTCCCAAGAAAGTAGTAAAAGGCTTCTCAGTAAGAAAAGGGAACCCGTAATATAAATAAACACTCAAGGTATTAGTTGGTGGATAGGAAGTCTCATCTTGAGCCAGCCTATTAGGACCATGGGCAAGTAACAGTATGATACTACCATCTGACTAGTCACCAAACCAAGGTAGTGGCTCTTGGTGGCATAGCCAAGAGAAAGCGGGTCTCATCACAAGCCAGCTTTCTCATCTCCGTAAAATGCTTGTGGGTAACGTTGTCACCTCTGGTCACCAAGCCAGGACAGTGTCTCTCAGCTCCTCCCTTGAAGCACGAAAGAAAAAGCAATAAGACTAAGAATAAAAGGCTTGAATGAACTAGGAAACAATGGCATCCATGATGAGGTGCARCTCACCCTCGACAGAGGCACCCACAGGCAAGACCTACATTTCCYTGTTATYAGTGCAYYGTTTGCCCATAYGTTCCCCTACGCCACTTCACACACACTTACATGACCTAGATTGGTTCTCACTTGGGAAACACCCCAARCTTAAGGAGGATTAGCCCAATAGGACATCCTGAGACCTTGTCCAAACCTGACTTGTTAAACTGCAGAACATCTTTRAGCATTTGTCTAGGTAAAGGGGGGTTTGATGCACATGTCTGGGTAATTTGATTATTAGATGTGATTGACATTGCTATGATCCCTATGACTTATAAGCCCCTGGAGGGCGTACTTGTTGTTGCTACATGACTTTGCTCGATGGACAGGTACATATGGGGGAATGATCAAGTTGGACCTCCATGGGGCTGAAAGCCCAACAGATGGATGTTGTGACCCCACCAAGGKAAAAGAGAAACCAGAGGCTTGCACCAAGAAGAAAGAAGGAYGTTGCACCCGRGACACTTCGGCAGACCTAGACCCGGGGGGGGTTTTCCTTTCCACCTRGACATTGACCCTTGAGAGCACATGACGTCATCATTTTGACCTTGACATTGTCCAGAGTTAGGGTTTGCATTTATGATGGKCAGGTGTGTTCTAGTTGGCACGTGTGGCAGCATTCARGGCCTTTGGAGGCCAAACGTTCTGCACTTGAGGCCTAGCATTCCACCTTAGAGGCCTAACGTCACCCTAGATGGGCATGACRTCACCCTTGAAGATGAAATTAGGGTTTAATTATTGTCRTTTATGTAAAAACTGGATTTTAATGTAATTTGGCCATGTCGACCTTTTTATGACCTAACTGTAATTAAAGGTCATTGAAATTGTATAAATAAGAGGAAAAAACTCTCATTTTTATTCATCACACAAGTGTGTGGTCTGAAATTCAGCCCTCTTTAAGGGTTATTGGTTGAAACTAAGTGGTGCGCAACTTCTTGGAGAGGCATTTTTTGGTGTATCTTGGCTATTTTCATGGTGAGAAATCTTCAACTAGGGTTTGAGCTTGATTATTCTTCGTGAAGTAAATAGAAAATTTGCATTTCTTTATTGTGAATGAATGCTTATGGTGAATTTTACTTCTTTCATATTAATGATTATGAAATTGCTTGCTTGAAACCCTAGGAGAAAGACATAAGTTATTATATTTTTCTCTATAATTTTCCACTTGTTTAAATTTCTCAAAGAGCACCTTATCTAGCAGTAGATACTAGAGCCCCACCATTGCAGCACTCTAGTAACCCTACCTACATTGCCTATTGCATATTTTGTTTCAAATTGTCTAAGGAAAAGAGAAATCGCTAGGGCCTAAGTTTCCTTACTTTCTAGCAATCATCTCTTTAAGACTTGGATGTTTGAGGCCTTGGGTTACCAACACCTCTCTCATCTTCTCCATCTCCTTTTGACTAAGTATTATCATTGTTATTTCCCTCTAAGAGTTGTTGCTGCTATCATTGACTCCATTACCTAGAAGGCACTAGTCTATTCACTACTAGTGATTGATTGATCAAACAAATTTCAAGCTATCTTCCTTGGAACATTCACAAAGTCCTACTAACCTTAGATTAGCCAAATTCACTAACTAACTTCTTGTTGTTGCAAAAGATTGCTATAGCCATCTAACAGCAGCAAACTGACCTCAAAAGTGACATATATTGATAGCTAGACATTGCTAAATCTGCTTGTGATTATCCAATATCAATTTGCCTAGTTAAAGTTACTTTTTCTAGTCTTTTCTCAAGCATTTTGAAGCATAGTTATTGTGGCTATTACAAATTCATCATTGTTCTTGTAAACTGTTATACTACTGCCATTTTATATCAGCTAGTATATTTGTTAAGAGTTTATTGTCTTATGAAGCATTAACATCATTTTGGTACTTGGAAAGTGCCCTTTTTCTATTTGTTGTCTTGTTCTGGGTAGGTACACAATAATATTCATTTGTTTCATCTCTATAAGACATAAAAGAACCCATTGAAATTGAGTGACCTGTGAGAGTGGGGGGAACTTTCTTATACTTTGGCCTGAGCCTTCTCAAACCCTGAGGGCACTAGGGACGTCTCCCCTAGGGTACATTGATATACTCTTAAATAGAAAGGGGTTTCCTATTAAGGTGATAGTGATAGGTCACTCCCTGTTACGCCAATCTTGCTTTCAATTGCCTTGGCTTTTGGGCAAGTATAGATTGTGCAATAACTAGACCCACAACCACAAGGGGACCACTTCCCAAGGTACACCAAAACTCAACAATCATCTCACTTTCCGTCTCATTTCTCCCTAGGGTCACCCGAGATTCCCCCCTTGAGGTGATCACTTCACCTCTAAAGTGACGGAAATACCTATCTGAGGTGACAGCAGGTAGGTGTTCCCTTAGTTGTCGCCATATTGTGGTTTGGGTCGGGCTTTGCCCAACCTACAACTTGTACTCAAAGTGCAAAAGAAAAGAACATGACTCAAAGTTTTAATGTAATGATCCAATCTGGTTCATACTCTAAATATCCAAAATAAATAAGACAGTAATGAAAAATCGATATATGATAAATATAATATATTAAATATAATTGAATTGAATGATTGTCGATATAATGAACATTGTGAGGGTATACTTGCATGTATTGACTAGTCCCAAAAATGAATGGTTGTGTTTCTTTGTTTTTTATTAATATTATTGTTGTTATTATTATTATGTATTGTTTATTAGATATTATGTATTCATTGCATTGCCTCTCCCTATTGAATTTTTAATTTCCAAATTTGATAATTATTTCCTTATGATTTCAAACAAAATTTTATGCCACTGTTATCATAGAATAAATACACACTGAAAATCTCAACCAAAATAAACTGCAACGGAAACAATAGAATCATACACAATAGACACAAGATTTTATCCTGGGAAACCCAACCCTGGGAGAAAACCCAATAATTTTTCTTAAGAAGAATTCAAGCTAATAAATACATCACCATTCAATGAAGAAACCCTAGTAAAAGTTCGCCCTAGCATGACGAAGAACCCTCAAGAAATAGTGAACCACCAAAAGATAGCCAACCCTCCAAAAATAGCGAACCACAGACAACTAGCAACTGGCAACTGCAACTAGCTAATGCGCATTTGATGAGAAGAGTTGTGTGATGATGATGAAAATGAAATGATCAAGCCTCTTATTTATAGTAACACCAATTGAGCTCAGAATGATGGAGGTATTTCAACAAGTAGATGCCAAGAGTTTCATCTCTCATGCATTCGTGCTTATTATTGTTGAAATACCATGTTCTAAGTCCCAACTAGCCTACAATCAACCAGCAGCCTTCAACTATGCCTTCATCGGCAAGTAAATCAAGGCAATTTTGGGTCATATGAGATTTCATGGTGGGTCCCTCTGGAAGGTTGATTTTGTTGACCTCTCTCGTCGGACTGATCATCTAACTACATGGTTACATTGGTCCTTTGAGTATGATGATTTAATCATGACATCTTGGAGGTAAAACTTTTTGATTTAGGGTAGTTGTCTTTCCTTTCAACATTGTTTTTTCATGTCTTTCCTTCTTGCTCAATTTTTATATTTTTAGGACAGCAATCTTCATTTCCCTTGTAGTGTCTTTTTCCTTTCAATTATCTACTTCAGTCTTTGCATAAGTGTCGCTGATTTTTTGCCTACTTATGTCAGAATGTGGTCGTGTCTTGTGTGTTTTTCCTTTCATGAATAAATGGTTGTCCACTAGTGTTTTTCCTGGGTCAAAATTTGAATGTCTATCTTACATATGACGAGCCTTTGTGTCTATCATTAGAGTGAGCCTGGATGGGGGTTCCATTTGTCATTGCCCCTTAAGCATTGAGCCTTTAGAATGGGTAATTTGAGAAGACATAGGAGTGTCTTGAGTCATCTTATGTCTTGTCTCCTCATCTCTTATCATTCAGTCTTTCGCTTTGAGTCAGTTGTCCCCCCCATCTAGCATATAGTGATATGGTACTTGGTTCTTTCATCTTGATCTTCTTGAGTTATCATTGCTCTTATTTTCAGTAGGTTAGCTTGTATCGACTCCGACGCATCATTTACAGATGACCCAAAAGTAGAGCACCTTGGTAGTCGTTAGCCTCATTGGCAGCGATCTCGCATCCAACAAGGCTGAGCATCATTGGACCTTGATTGGATGATCCTTGTCACTGTTCGAGTTCAGAACATCTTTTCACTGTGTCAGGTTGTGCTCGTACCTTAGAACCCATTGACATTATTGGTGGTGTTCCTTCGCACTTCACAGGTGTTTACATTATTGACATCTGATGAAGTGACTCCCTCCCTTGTGTCGACATCAACACATTTACCACAGGAAGGAGTGTTCATTATTGGGTGGTAGCAAATAGCGGATTTGGATGAGACCCCTTAGTTTTCAACTTTCAATGGAGGATTATATACTTTGACTCCATAGCCCATTGGACAGGCTTTGGTACTACAGGTCAACTTACAAGGCCTTTTTATCCTTCCACACAGTTACAGGGGTACTCTTTGTACACATTCCTCGGCTCATAGAGCATCATTGGTACATCTTACAGAGTTCTCACAAGGCATCAATTTGATTATATGGACACAGAGATTCTTATGGTTCTCGACATCCCACAAGGGGATCCCGTCCCCTTGAGTCGCCATTGTTAACCCCGAGATTTTCACCCTGGAAAATCTTGACGTTAAGAGCCATCATGCAGCATTTTGGTTGGCATACTGAGATCTTCCCAGAGTTCAACACTTATGTTGAGCAGGAGGTTGGTTCCCACACGAGGTAGGTACATGATCAATACATGGTTGTTTGGTTCAGAGTCAATGTCTACTTGGTTTCCATGCATTTTGAGAGAGGTGGATACATACAACAGGTGTTGCTATTTAACAGGTCCAGTCATCATCCATGCAGTGCCAAGTGGCATCCTCAGAAGTCGACATGTGGCAATGATGTGGCATCCACCTAAGCTAGGGCACATATTCCTAAATTTTTGACCATGTGATAATTAATTAATGATGGAGAAGGGGTCGCAAGAGTTTAGCCATATAGCCAACCTCATGATTGAGTTAACCAAACCTCACTCATGTGTTGGCAGTTAAATATAGCCTTCACCTACCCCTTTACTCCAGTTGACTTGGGCTCTTTTCTCACTCTCACTTCCACTAATTCTCTCTTCCTCGATGCGCCCTCTCCTCTCTCACACATGTGGACGCATGCTTCAGTTAACTCTCAGCATGTCTCAGTCTCTTAGACTTGCATTTATTCTTAGCCCTCTCATGCACCTATGCGCCCACTCTAACTCACACTCTGCATTTTCCTCTCCACATGTTCCACCATGCACCTAGTACCTATTCTTAGCCTCTCATGCGTCCTCTTTTCTCCTCTTGGGATGTGCGCCCTCACTAGCGATATATTGGAGACTTTCCATTGGTTATTTCGTCGGTTCTTGCAGTAGCAGCATAGTGTCTCTCTCATTCTCTTCTCTCTTGTTCTCTAGTCTAGTCTAGTGGCTCCTCCTTGAGAAAAGTAGTCATTGTATCGGTTGTAGGCTTGCCAAG
>JZKD02S1718069.1:952-19989 GCA_000966675.3 Picea glauca
TATATATATATATATTAAAAGGAAAATATTGGGATTTATTATCGAAACCCTAGGTCGAAACCAAATCTCCAAGTGGTCATGCAACTAAGTCATATGTAAGCCAAGTGGTAACATAAATAAATATTGGGTCTTTATCCAAATCTCAAGCTAAGGCCCAATCTTAAGGTCGATTTCAAAGTCAACTATCAAATGCCCAAACCAGAGACTGATTCACAAAGGAAGCACTCAAACACAAGGTTCCAAGGAAGATCCCACTACGAAGACCTATGTCTTGCACTAAGAATAAGTCTGTAGGTTCAGTCTCATTCACCCAACACCACGTTTAAACCCCGAGTCCAAGGTGTTGATTTCCAAGGAGAGAACCCATCACGGACCAAAATCTTGTGCCTCCAAGTCATTATTTTCCATATCACTCAACGCATGGAAGAGCCTGACACAACGACCAAGCGACCAACGACACGCTCCAAGGCTGAATGAAGGAGCCACAATGACAATTTATATGGATCTCTATGCGTTCTGGTTATATGGTGCACCCTGTTTTTTGGGTTATCAAGGACGAAGAGCCAAGAAAATACTGCAAGCATCAAGGGCCAAGTCTAACTATGCATAAAACACCAAGTAGTGTGCCCATATGGAGTTTCAATAAAGAGATAAGGCATAGTTTGTCGTTTTGGGTTATCAAAGCACCTAAGTCTATTACTCATACCAAAAGCCAACGCAACAAAAATACAAGTCAAAGTCCATAAACCAACCACAAAAGCACGAGGAAAGATGAGAAGATCCCATGAAGGAGCTCGCAAGGGGCATGTCTAAGTTCTCTACGCGAGTCAAACTGCACATCATAATCCAACAAATACCCTAGTCACCGCACAAGTCATCGAGCACAAGTACCAAAGCCCGCTAATGGAGTTCACAAGGGGCGCAGATTATGCACAACGTATCATAATCTACATAACATACCAAGTCTCAACCAAGCCAGCGTGCACCCTAGCACTCTAGTTTAGCATCGAGTCACCAAAGGAGAGCTCACTAAGGGCATTTGTCTTTGCACAACCTCCATTTTAAGTCAAAAAATGAGCGCTCATACATAAATCACACAACACCAGACCAACGATCATGATCCATCACACAAAAGGTCATGAGGGGAGAGCCAACAAGGAGCTAAAGTCCACTGCAAAACATTTCACAACATCTGAAGCCGCGAAGAGAAAACCCTTGAGGTAGGTGGGTCAGGCAGCCACGGTTGCACCTTTTAGGCGACTGAACTGGAATCTAGGTAGTTAGCCTTATCCCAAACTAATTACAAGAACCCTAAACTAAACTAATTGGAAGAACAGTTACAACAACCAACACTAGAGAAACTTACTGGTGAAAGTGCAACTCAAACATGCAAGCACCCTCTGGGTATACTCTATAAATAATGGCCATATGTCTATCCTAGGTACCGCGATATACCCCCGCAGTCACCTGTGTATGTCTCTAAAAGGATAGGAAACAAGGTTGCCAACACGCGAACAATCACCAGGTGGGTACAGTCGAAAGTCGGGTAGACCACAATGAGTAGGGTATTGAGCCTGAAACCCATCAAGGGTATTGAAAGCAAGTGGTCCAGAAGACAATGGAGCCATGGCCATCCTCTTTGAATCCACTAAACCTAACCCTTGAGTAGATGAAGAAATGAGTGAGACTGAGGGATAAAATGAAGGGAGAAGATTGTCAATCCATGAGTTTTTTTGGGAATTATTTTAATGGAATGGATTGTAGGGGGAGGCATGTGGGCCTCATGCAAGGCCCCACATTTCCTACCTCATGCCGCGTTTCCTACCTATTATCACATGAAATTGTCATGGGTCATATGTAGTTTTTGCAAGCTGGCCAAGTCCTTTGTTTGCATAGGGAAAAACCATGAGAAAAATTTAGCATTTAGAGCTATCCATTTCGAACGTGAAATACAGGTAGGCTCGATTTTAAATAATGAATATCCTATGTACAGTTCATATCAGCCGTTAGATCGAGCAAAGAATAAGTCACGACCGCCCGATCTCATTGGAGAGAGATCGACGGTGGGGAGGCATTGCGGGGATTAGAAATAAAATTAAAGTTCTTGCAAGTTGTGAGCCCGCAATCGCTAAGGATCGTTGATCTTTCTAGATCAACAGATCAATGGTGCATATCGATCCCGCTACAAACGAGCATCTTCGCATTGCCGGGATCTGAGAGGAAATTAAAGTTTGTGCAAGTGGTGAGACTGCAATTGCCCGTGGTTGTTGATATTCAAGCAAGGGACACGTGTCCGACGATATCACACTCTAGGAGGAAGCAAGAAGAAGATGAGTAAGTAAAGGACTCCCGAAGGTCCGAAGTCTTGAAGTAAATCTGAACCATTGAAGGCTGAGGACACGCGTTGATGTATCTCACACTTCGAAAATTCGACACTTGGGAGGATTTCTCAAGCAAGCAAAAGAAAGCTCCCAAATCCCAAACTCCTGAAGTGAATTTTGACCATCCATAAAAAGAGGATACATGGAGGCAGATCTCTTACTTCGGAGATACGACACTCTAGAGGGTTGTGAGAGATATGCGTTGAAAAGTCCCAAAGCATGAAGTCCCAAAGTAACGAGAGGCTACCACGTCAACCAAAAGAAAGTACTTCAGGATATATTCTTGCTCAGCATTCAAAGCTCAAAGCGCCAAAGTTGGGTTACCCAGATCACAGATTGCAACAGATTGACAAGCACACTTCATTACGGGGATGAAACATGCTTGAATGATAAAATTCTAGAGCGGTCCCACAATTGAAACTACGGTATGGATGAAGAGGTACATGGTAGTTGGTGATGGATTGCAGGGGAAAAAGTGGTGTGGACCCAAACCTCCCTTGGAAGCTTCCACAATCACGTGCTTATATGGGGTCCAATCCAAGATCAACGCATGGAAACATAAAATGGGCGTTAAGGAAATTCATCAAAGGAGCGTCACAAAGAGAAGCAAAGTGTTAGGAGAACATGACCAATCTATCACAAGATGTAAGAGAGAAATCAACTACCCCCTTAAATGGAAGAATTGAGGGTTAGGACGAGGAGACAAAAAAATGTCAGCCCAAAGTATCGTAGAGGGCATTTTTTCCACATCCTAATCCCAAGAAGAAATCAGTTAATGAAAGAAGGACTGGTGGTTGAACTTTCTTCTACCCCCCTTAAATGGAAGCATGGAGGGTATGGTCGAGGAGACAGAAAGATGTCAACCCAAAGTACAACAGAAGGAAGTTTCTCCTGCACGCCCATACTGATCAAGGTCTCCTTCTGACATAAGGAACATGACAGACAAAAGAAGACACCAACTACTGTTCTGGGTATAAAAACATCAGTTGAAGAATATGTTAAGGGGTCGATGGTTGAGCAGAGCTCCCAATTTGTAATGGTTTGATAGAAAAGCTGTTCTTTGGTTATGTATGAGACTTGAAACTTTCTCATTAATAGAAGTCAATTTCTTTCATCATCTGTTTGCTTTTGTGTTGAAACACTCGTGCATGGATGATCCAAACGAGGCGTTGTTGTTGTATTGCAATGGAGGTTTGATTATAATGCTGCTATGACCTGGTTCATTATTTTATTTCATTGTCTTGTTTCCTCTTATGCTGAAATTATCATGCATGGATGATCCAAACAAGTTGTTGTAGTTGTATTTTAATGGAGGTTTGATTATAATACTGTTGTGATATATTTTAGTATCTTAAACTTGAGTTCAAGAGTGCTCTTGTGCCTGATTTTTTCTTCACCAAGTTGATTGAAGGTCGAACGCTCATGGCAGACTTGTCCACTTTTCTCACTAAGTATTCCTTCTTCTCATCATTAGCCTCAACCACTGACTGAAGTTAATGAGGACCTCATTTCCTTATGCAATGTTGGTCTAGTTTATGTGTTTAAACATTCTTGTACCGGGCTTTGTCCATTTGACCTCCACTCATAAACCTACCTCCACCAAAATTTTGATGGGTACTAGGATTATCCTTTTGCAATATGAGGGTGACTCTCAGTGATAACATTCATGGTGCCACTATCGGGGAATGAATTGAAGACATTTCCATGGGATTGAACGACAAAGAAATTTTGATTTTGAAGGTGCATCAGAAATCAGTACCTTAAATATTGCAACTTGCACCTGGTGACTCCACTGTTTTAGTTGTGGCTCCCAAAGGCATACACATGAGGTATACTCCACAATTGCCTCTGGAAACACATAAAGATGACCCAAAAAATATCATCAAGAAAGGAAAGACCTCCCAAGAAGGGATTTCAACTGCTGTACTAGGTGATTATGGTAATTACTTGATTCTTCTTTTAAAACTCCAGTAGTTGTATCTAGTTCTCCTTTTATACCATATATTAGATTTTCCAGAAGTTTAGATTTTGGAAGCTTTCCTATTGAACTCCCCCCTTCTAGTCTTCATTTGGAAGGAGAAAGTTTTGAAACTCATGTTTCCCCTGATATTGTAAATTAGTTTAGACCTAGGAGCTTAGAAGATTTTCCCACTTTGGATTTTCCTACTCCTCTTCCTATAAAAGTTGTTGTATCTAAAGAAGGGGAAAATTATTTTCCCTTGAACCCCATATCATTCTCCTTGAACATTCAACTATTTCCCTTTTCCCCTAGAAACACAACTGTAGTCCTACCTGTCCAAACTCCATTCCCCCCTTGTTCTCCAACAGTTCACATCCCAATGGCAGGTGCTAATCTTCCTAGAAAAATGATGGATTCCATAGCGGCTGCTAGATATGCCCCTCTTGTTTTACCTCAACCTATGACTGCTCTCCCATTTGGAGACTGTTAGCAGTAGAAGTCACCTTCATATTGCATAGAAGGTAAGCCCAATACCCATCAGTTTATACAGTAATTGTAAATGAGTTTTAGGTGATCAAATGGAGAGGAATCAATGATAATAATGTTCTAACTCAGAAATCTTGACTAGCATGCATAATCAATTGAGGTCTGGAATCAACTCCAATCAGTAAGTTGGAGTAAGGGTGAATAGAAGGAAGACTTTGGTGAGGAGAGTGTAGAGGTCTGCTGTGGACATCAGGTCTTCCAACAACCTAAGGAGGAAAAACTTAAACACAAGATCCTCTTGAATTCAAATCACAAAGAAACTGAAAGAAATTATAACAACACTATAATACAACATTCATCATAATACAGTCATAACAATCCATGTGAATCAGTCAATCATGAACTCTCTCAGTATCAGAGGCAAATAAGATGGAGCAAGAAAGATGAATTAGATTGACCAAGATGTCTAAAAAACAACTACATAACTAGAGAACCAATGTTCTTCATAAAAAAAAATTACAATAGCAGGGAGCCTAGCTCAACCATTCGACCTTAACAAAATATCAAAACTTCCTATATATACTAAAAATGCTGCAACCACCAGGAATGTGATCGGACCCCTACATTTAAAGTTTCCAGTCGATGCCTAATCTATCATCCTGTGCAGGTCTTCTTATGTCAGACGCGAGCCTGACTTAGTTATGTGCTTTGTAGGAAAATTCGGCCCTCGGGAAACTTCGGATTGACAATCTCCCCCCACGACCATTCTCAATATGATTTACATTTATGGGGTGAGACAAGGTCTCAACTGTCACCCCCATTTCCATTAACTACCTTCATCGGGATCGGGACGAGGCTTGACACCCATGAATGTTCTAGATGGTGTCCATGACTTCTTTGAGTCAATCCCGATGCCTCGAGGCCATGCAGATCTTCTTCTGTGAACAATACGGGTGCTTTAGGCCTTTGGCGTAGCTCCTCTCCATCTCTCCATCCTGTATGCAACCTCAGACCATAACTTGGTGCTCATATCCAAAGGCGCTTCGATATTTCAGCTTTCGGGAGTCTTCACTCCACTTGATTCCAAATATATCGATACTCGAACTTGCGAAATGGCCTTATTCAGATCGACGGTCGAAATTGCTTTGAATTTGACGACCACGATTGCTTCCTCAAAAACCCTAGTCACTAGCCGCTCAATAGGCACTTACCCTTCTTTATGGCCCCGCTTTCCATATGACCACAAGCCATGACCATGGGCCAAATTCCTGGGCGCTTCATGACTTCGTGCTTCACAAAATTACGCCGTGATCCATGCTAAAATCTATGATTCATGAAACTGAGAATTCTTAGATCTAGTGCCACGCATCCTTTTGAATAGGACGACTCCTATTTATTTCAGGCTTTGGGACTTTGGACCTCAGCCGTCTTCACACGATGGGCACAAATATTTCCTCCTAGACTTGCTTTCCACATGACCTCGGTCTGTGACTTGGTGCTTATCTTCAAAGTGCTTTGGGGTTTCATTTTTCGAGACTTTGAAAGATAGCTCCCTTCAAAACTTATGATTCACGAAATTGAAAATCCATTGATCTAACACCACATGTTCCTTTGAATTGAATGATCCAGATTAATTTCGGCACTTCGGGCCTTTGGCATTTCAGGACTCAGGAAATTTGCGCATTCCTCACTTCAGTTTTCCTGAAATGACTTTCTCTGCAGTTCAGATCTGGTGCCACGCGTCCTACTGGATTGGGTGACCCACACTAATTTCGGGTTTCAAAAGTTTGGACCTTTGACGAACAACTCTAACGACATTTCGAACTCTTGATTCCCGTGATTATTTTCCACCATTGACATCTCCTAAAGAGATCTATGACCCAGATTAAATCTTTGCTCAACCTTTTGACTTTGGGATTTTTCTCTAGCGCTATACTTCACACAACTTTTGACCTTCTGAAAGAACGCATGCCGCTGATTGATTCACCTGATGGATATCCATAGTTGAAAGATTAAAACTGTCTAAAAATCTACTGGTGCTTCAAGCCCGAAATGGACTGTTAGGAAAGCTGAGCTTTGTGTTCATGGATGCGGCCTGCATGATCAAGGATTTATACAATTGGCTATAGGCTGGGAAAACAGGGAGACCAAGGCATTTTAAACACAAAGGGGGGAAAATGAAAATGATTTTACAAGCCGAAGGGGGAAAATTTTAAGACTTGGTCTGCGAAAGGAGAGAGATAGGGAAAAACAAAGACTTAGGTAGAAACCACAAATCTACAGGACTTTGACAAGTTCATGTGATAACATTTGGATCCACAGGGGATGGGATGCTCCCTGCGAGCTGCCAAGAACAAGTAGTTCCAATGCCTTAGCTATTGGGTTATGGAGTGGAGATCAAAACATTTCCTACTGAGGATTACAGGCTGATAAAAAATCTAAACGAAAGAAAATACATGGGCTCCAGAAGGAGCTTATTTATGTACATCCCTAGACTAATGATTTTTTACACAGTGCTAGGTGAAAGTGAACTTCCACCATAGCCATTTAAGTAATTTCCTAATTGGAAGACCATTTACTCTGTCAATGATTAACAATAGATAATGGAACCGTGACAATAGATGGATCATATCTTTCAGCCTTCCTCCTAGTGTTGAATTCATGATAAAGTTGGGAAGTTCCAAAGCACGAAGGAAATGTAACTCCATGTACTCCCTTACAGGCTCATAAAACAAGTGACGAAACCCATTGGGTTGGTGACAGAAAACATGCTTTGTCTTGTAGCTGCTCACACATGGATGGATATCTCTGGTAAGTGCAGGTAAGTGAATGGATGATGTAGGATGATTGATCCCAGATGATGGTTGCTCACTTACAAGCCCTGGGCAGGATATAAACTACACCTTTGGCTCTGTTGCACGCTCTTGGAAATCCTTCGTATTCAACTCAGAATCTGATTCATAGATGTTATACACATGCTGGATGCTCCTTGAGTCATCAAAATATGAGGTAGGGATATGCTGCTTTTCATCTGAATACACAACTATATCTTCATTTAAATATGAGACAATAGGTGCATCAGGGGAAAAATATGCTACCTCTACGGCTATGCAATCCTCAACCTCACCATCATGAGAAGGGATGCTAAGAACATCTTCTCCTAGGACTAGAAAATCCTCTGCGCTTTCTTCGAAAGAGCAGCGAACATGATCTTCCTTCAATTTATCTATCCTTGCAAAAAGTGATCTCGCCAGCCACATCAACTCAGCTAGGGTATCTTCTTCCTCCTCACAACTTATTCCCTCAGATATTTCATCCTCACAAATTTCATTCGAAACAATCAGACCTTGAACACAGTCTTTATATTCTTGACAACAATTATGGCAAATTAACTTAGAAGAATAAAATTTTTGACAATGCCTATTGAAAGTTGCATGAAAATCTCCCAGGGAGGAGATGCTAGCAGGGGGCAAGGAGTGATACCATCCACAAGCGTCTCTTACTAATGAGAACATGAACATATTTAATAATACATCCTCATGATGTATCTCCCATTGATTCATGATTTCATGAAACTCACGGAGATGCTCTGCAGGGTTGTCCTCTTTACGCTCTCTAAATATGGGCAAAAAATCACCCCATTCATCCATAGTAGGAACAACATTTGGAAAACCAGGAACATAGGATAAATTAAAAGGAGAAAACCTCCGAGCTAAGATTCTTTCCATTTCAAAACAATGGAGTCACCATATAATCCTTTAATTATGGGGTCACCAGGTGAATGATATGCATTTTGAATGTGTCTGGTCTTTTTTCACCATCAAAGATCAGATCTGATCGTTGTCAATCTCCTAGGGAAATTTCACGCTGAGAAAGCATCTGCTAAAATCCGTCTCAAGAAAAATTCTCCGGGTCAGCTTTGGGTGTTCTAGGGGCAGCCACAATTGAAATAGTGGAGTCGACACAGTGGAGTCGCCAGGTGCACACACAATCTTCAATGGTTCTGATATCTGATGCACCTTCAAAATTAGAAGCTCTTTGTCATTCTATCCTAGGGAAATGTCTTCAATTCATTCCTCGGAAATGATGCTAGAAATGTTAGCACTAGAAGTCACCCTCACATTGCATAGAAGGTAAGCCCGGTACCCATAAGTTTATACAGTAAATGTAAATGAGTTTTAGGTGATCAAATGGAGAGGAATTAATGATAATAACGTTCTAACTCAGAAATCTGGACTAGCATGCATAAGCAATTGAGGTCTGGAATCAACTTCAGTCAGTAAGTTGGAGTAATGGTGAATAGAGGGAAGAATTTGGTGAGGAGAGTGTAGAGGTATGCTGTGGACATCAGGTCTTCCAACAACCTAAGGAGGAAAAAATTAAACGCAAGATCCTCTTGAATTCAAATCTCAAAGAAACTGAAAGAAATTATAACAGCACTATAATACAACATTCATCGTAATACAGTGATAACAATCCATGTGAATTAGTCAATCATGAAATTTCTCAGTATCAAAGGCAAATAAGATGGAGCAAGAAAGATGACTTAGATTAACTAAGATGTCTCAAAAACAAATACATAACCAGAGAACCAGTGTTCTTCATAAAAAAAAATTACAATAGCAGGGAGCCTAGCTCAACCATTTGACCTTAACAAAATATCAAAACTGCCTATATATACTAAAAATGATGCAACCACTAGGAATGTGATCAGACCCCTTCATTCAGAGTTTCCAGTCGACGTCTACTATGTCAGTCTATGCAGGCCTTGTTATGTCAGACGCGAGCCCGACTTAGTTATGTGCCTTGCAGGAAAATTCATCCCTCAGGAAACTTTGGATTGAGAATCTCCCCCCCATGACCATTCTTAGTATGTTTTCCATTTATGGGGTGAGCCGAGGTCTCAACTGCCACCCCCATTTCCATTAACTACCTTCATTGGGATCAGGATGAGGCATGGGACCCATGAATGTTCTAGGCGGTGCCCATGACTTATTCGAGTCAATATTGGCACCTCGAGGCCATGCAAATCTTCTTTTGTGACCAATACGAGCACTTTTGTCCTTTGGCGCAACTCCTCTCCATCGCTCCATCTTGCATGTGACCTTGGGCCATAACTTGGTGCTAATATCCAAAGGCACTTTAGGATTTCATCTTTCAGGAGTCTTCACTCCACTTGATTCCAAATATCTCGATGCCCAAACTTGCGAAATGTCCTTATTCAGATTGAAAGTCAGACTTGCTTTGAATTTGATGGCCACGATAGCTTCCTCGAAAACCCCAGTCACCAACCGCTCAATAGGAACTTATCCTTCATTACGGCCCCACTTTCCATATGACCACAGGCCCAATTCCTGGGCACTTCATGACTTTGTGTTTCACAAACTTGCACCGTGCTCCATGCTAAAAACTACGATTTGCGAAACTGTGAATTCTCGGATCTGGTGCCACGCATCCCTCTGAATCGGATGACTCCTGCTAATTTCAGGCTTCAGGACTTCATACCTTGACTGACTTCATGCGATGGGCACAAATATTTCCTCCTGGATCCTCTTTCCACATGACATCAGAAGGTGACTCGGTGCTTATCTTCAAAGTGCTTCAGGGTTTCACTTTTTTGGACTTTGAAAGATAGCTCCCTTCAAAACTTATGATTTGTGAAACTAGGAATATGTTGATTTGACGCCACGTGTTCCTCTGAATTGAATGAGCTAGATTAATTTCATCACTTTGGGACCTCGAGCCTTCGGGCCTTTGGCATTTCAGGACTCGGAAAATTTGCGCATTCCTCACTTTAGTTTTCTAGAAATGACTTTCTCCGCAGTTCGGATCTAGTTCCACGCGTCTTGCTGGATCATATGACCCACACTAATTTCAGGTTTCGGGAGTTCAGACCTTTGTAAAACAACTCTAACGACATTTCGAACTCCCGATTCCCACGATTATTTTCCACTGTTGATCTCTCCTAATCAGATCTATGGCCCAGATTAAATATTTGCCCGACCTTTTGACTTCGGGATTTTACTCTGGTGCTATACTTCGTGCAACTTTTGACCTTTCGAAAGAATGCACACCATCAATTGATTCTCCTGATGGATCTCTGCCATTGAAATATTAAAACTGCCTAAAAATCTGTTGGTGCTTCAAGCCTGAAATGGACTGTCAGGAAAGTTTCCCTTTGTGTTCATGGCTGCGGCCTGCATGATCGAAGATTCAAATGACTGGCTGTGGGCTGGGAAAAGAGGGAGACCGGGGTATTTTAAACACAGAGGGGGGGAAACGAAAACGATTTTACAAGACGAAGGGGGAAAAATTTAAGACTTGGTCTGCGAAAGGAGAGAGACAGGGAAAAATACAGACTTAGGTAGAAACCACAAACCCACAGGACTCTGACAAGTTCATGTGATAACATAGACTACCTTAAGTACATGCCCAAGTTCACAATGTAGGAAGACATAACTGCAGAAGAACACCTTTCAACTTTTTATAGTTATGCAGATAATCTTAACATAGAAAATGAAGATGTGTGGATGAGAGTCTTTGTTCAAAGACTTGATGGTGAGGCTAGGAAATGGTTTAGGGGTTTGAATCTTGGATCTATTTCTAGGATTGAAGCTCTGGATGATTCATTCTTGAGGCATTGGGGGGATAGAACATATTTTCTTTATTATATTACAAAATTTGGGTCACTTAAGAGGAAAGAAGGGGAATCTGTTTTAGACTGCTCAAAAGGATTTAATAAAATGTACAATAATATTCCCACTGAAATAAAGCCTACAGAAGCATCTCCCAAGATTACTTATGTCAGCGCTTTTGACCCTAATTTTTGCCTCCTTTTGAGAGAAAGGAGAGCTACCTCTTTAGCTCATATGGAAGATGTAGCCCTTGAAGTAGAGTCTAATATATTGGAAGTTGATAAACTCAGGAGTAAATATGATAGAGACAGAAAAAAGGGTAGGAATGAATCTTCAACCTATGATTCCTTTGCTGGCCACCCTTAGGTGGATGAATTGAAAAAACTGGTAAAATCACTTTCTACAGAAATGGAGAAATTGAAATTTGAAGGAAAGCAAAGCTATATGAATCCCCAAAATGATGATAATAGGGGTAATTTCAGAAGACCCAATAATTCCCCTCAGATCATCCAAAGAGATCAAAGAAATAGGGATAGGGATGATAAAAAAATCCAATCCCCTCTGCAAAATAACCTAGTTACTAATGAAGAAGGAGAGGAAGAAGATATTGATCCTAAAATCTATTGTCTTGGTGACACTTCTTCGTCTCCTCATTTAACTCAATCTGCATATGAAGAGTCTCTCATGGATAACCAACTAAATGAGCTGAGCAAAGGGGAAAGGACCAGTGGCAAGACAAATAGATACAACCTAAGGTCAAAGAAGAAAGAGGGGAAGCCTGACATTTCTGATCAACCTACTAGAACAAAGAATATTGTTAGGGGCGTGGCAGCTAGTAGCAAATAAAAAGAGGCACAAAATCCCCAGGAAGTGGTTAAGATCCCTACCCTATAAGTTAAGGAGATTCTGAAGCCTCCCACCTCTTTTAACTTTGAGAATGTGATTCAAAAGATTAAAATCCCTATGCCTTTTTTGGAGCTAGTTAAGAATGAGGATTTCAAAAGGTACCTTTCCAAAATACTCCAGCCCAAACCTTCATCTTATCCCACTGATTTCGTCAACCTCCAAGATGAAAAACCAACTGTCATACTAGGACCTTTGGTAGAGGAAAGGGATGACCTTCCCCTCCTTTCTATACATCATTGAACATTCATGATAAAGTGCTTCACAATTGTTTGATAGATTTAGGGGCATCTCACAATATCATGCCTAATATTGTCATGGATGAGCTTGGGTTGGAGGTTACAAAAACATACCATAACCTATACTCATTTGATTCCAGGAAGGTGAAGTGTCTTGGGGTTATTAAGGATCTGGTTGTTTCCTTGTTCCAGTTGCCAATGAAAAGTTTGGTCATGGATATTGTAGTGGTTGATGTCCCCCTTAAGTTTGGGATGCTCTTGTCCAGATATTGGATCAAAATACTAGGGGGAAATTTGCATATGGATCTTTCATATTCCACCATTCCCGTGTTTGGGGGGGAACATAGAAGGCTTTATAGGGAAGCACAACTTGCTTACATTATCAATGATGAAGCAAATCCTACCAATCGCCCCATTGCTGATACTGATTTAGGAACCAATATGTTACAACTCATTGATGCTTCTCAAACACCTATTGAAATAAGAAATAAACCTATTACCTATTGTGAAAATCCTCCTCCCAATACCTCTATTTGGAAGATGTTTTTTGATGGAGCCTCTTCTGGGGAGAGTGCTAATGCTGGGGTAGTTTTTATTTCCCCTACCCGAGATACCATATCCCTATCTTACAAGTTGGAATTTGAAACGACAAATAATGTGGTAGAATATGAGGCTCTTGTTTTTGGTTTGAGGGCTGCTAAAGACATGAAGATTGAAGAGCTAGCGGTGTTTGGAGATGCTGAGTTGATTTTTCATCAAGTTAAAAATATGTATCAAACTAAACACCCCAGGTTAAGGATCTACATAATTGAAGTCTGGGATCTTGTCGATAGTTTCTTCTTAGTTTTTAATATCTCATTTGTTCCAAGAGAGGAGAACACTATGATAGATTCCTTGGTTGTCTCAACAAGTAATTTCAGGGTTCCTTTTCCCCCCAAACTCAAGTATGATGTGGAAGTAAAGTATAGACCCTCTATCCCTAACAATGCCAAACATTGGACGCTTTTTGAGGATGATCTTGAGATAAAAAGATTTATTGAGATTGTGGGTGATTTTTTTGCTTTACATATTGATGAAGATCAAGATATTGAAGAAATCCCTCATGTTGATATTTTTCTGATTAAAATTGTTGACCATCATATTGTTTAGTTACCCAGTAACCATTTTCCCAAAGGACTTGTCCCCTTGGAGAGATTGTTTGAAAAAAAATGATGTGGCTATAAAGATTAAAGGTTCAATTGAAAATGTTGATGTGACTGAATGCAATTTAGGAACAAAGGAATACCCATGGTATGTTAAATTGTCTAGCAGTTTGTCAAAGGAACAAAGGGTTGAGTATGTCAATATTTTGAAAGAGTTTGCTGATGTGTTTTCCTGGAAATATGAAGATTTAAGAACATATGACACCAACATCATTGAACATAAGATCCATTTGAAAGAGGAGACCAAGCCTTTTAGACATAAACTCAAACAAATAAATCCCATGCTGCTTCCTATCATGGAAAAATAAGTGAAAAAGATGTTGGATGCCCAGATCATCATTCCTTTGAGATATTCAGAATGGGTGACTAACTTGGTACCCGTGAGGAAGAAAAATGGGGAAATCAGGTTGTGCGTTTATTTTAGGAATTTGAACAGAAGCTCAAAAAAAGATAACTACCCTTGCCAAAGATGGAGCACATTTTGCAGAGAGTGATTGGTTCATATAGGATGTCTATGATTGATGGCTTCTCTGGCTACAATCAAATTTCTATCCTGCCTGAAGATAGAGAGAATACAACCTTCACTACTCCTTGGGGCACATTCATGTATTCTAAAATGCCCTTTGGATTGATGAATGTAGGAGAAACCTTCCAACAAGCCATGGACATTGCCTTTATTGGGGAGAAAGATAAATTTGTAGTCATATATCTGGATGACATTACAATGTTCTCAAAATCCGACAAAGAACATTTCCATGATTTGAAGAAGGTCTTCCTGAAATGAAGAAGGTTTGGTCTCTCTCTCAATCCCAAGAAATAATTTTTTTCTATGAAGGAAGGTAAATTATTAGGGCACATTGTGTCAACAGAAGGGGTAAGGATTGATCCAAGAAGGGTAGAGGCCATCCAGACCTTATCTTTTCCTAGATCTAAGAAAGAGGTTCAATTTTTCTTGGGAAAAATCAATTTTCTAAGAAGGTTCGTCTCTCACTTTGTTGAATTAGTGAAGTACATTACAACCATGATCAGAAAGGGAAACAAGGTGAAATGGAATTCTAAGGATCGAGAATCTTTTGATCAGATCAAAAAAGATTTAATTGAAGCACATGTGCTCATCATCCCTGACTATTCTAAGGAATTTGTGATATTTTCCTTTGCCTCATTTGATACATTGGCTGCTGTTTTGCTATAGAAAAATACAAAGGGGTTAGAGCAACCTATTTCCTTTTTCAGCAGAGCATTGAGGGATCCAAAAATGAGATATGATATCATGGAAAAGCAGGCTTATGATTTGGTCAAAGCCCTCAAGGATTTCAGGGTATATGTTCTGCATTCAAAGATTGTTGCATATGTCCCTTTAGCCTCAGTGAAAGAGATATTGATCTAGCCTGACATAGATGGGAAGAAAAGAAAATGGATTGCTAAAATTATGGAATTTGACCTTGAAATGAAGCCCACTAAATTAGTGAAAGGCCAAGGTTTAGCCAGGTTTCTGGCTGAATCAATTTGCAAAGCCTTGGGGGTTAATTTTATGAACATAAACTTAGAAAATCAATAAGCTCAGACTGCTGATAAAGGATCTCATGTCAACCCCAACTTGGCATAATTCACTTGGTATAAATACATCATACATTTTTTGCATAAGTTACGACCTCCTGATGGCTTGGAAAAGAACAAGGTGAGAGATTTGAAACTCAAAGCAATCAAATGTTGTCTCATTGATCAGGTTTTGTATTGGAAATATCCTTTGGGAGTTCTTTCGATATGTCTGGATCCACAGGAGCCCCAAAGGGCCATAATTGATTTTCATGACATTTTATGTGGGGGCCATCATTTTTGGAGGACCACAACTTATAAGATCCTTAGAGCTGGATATTTCAGGCCTAGCATTTTTACTGATGTTTGTGGAAATATTAGATCTTATGTCAAATTCCAAAAGTTTTCTAGAAAGAAACAACTCAAATCTTTTCCTTTGAAACATGTGGTGGTTTTTGGACCTTTTCAACAGTGGGGTCTTGAATTAATTGGGGAAATGCACCCAACCTCAAGTGGTCAGCACAAGTGGATTCTTACTGCCACTGATTATTTCACCAAGTGGATAGAAGCCATTCCTACAAGGAGTGCCTCCCATAAGGTAATCATTATCTTTCTTGAATATATCATGTCCAGATTTGGTTGTCCAAGTAGGATCGTTGCTGACAATGCTGCCTCCTTAAAAAATGAACCATTGATCAAGTTCTGTGAATAGTATGGTATCACATTGGTACATTCTACTCCTTACTACCCCCAAGGAAATGGTTTGGCAGAGTCCTCTAACAAGAGCCTCATAAATATCATCAAGAAATTGTTAGAAGACAATAAGAAAGCATGTGACTCAAAGCTAAAATTTGCCTTATGGGATGATAGAGTTACAACAAAGAGGTCACTTAGCATTTCCCCTTTTTAGCTTGTGTATGGGGTTGAGGCTATCTTTCCTACTCAGCTTGCCTTGCCTATGGAAAAATTCCTCTAGGACTACCAAGGAGAACCTCATGATATGGTCAGGAGGATACAACAGTTGGTAGAAGTACATAAGACTAGAGAGCAACTAATTGGCAAAGCACAAGACCATCAACAGAGGATCAAGCAATTTTTTGACAAGAAGGTAACAAAACAATATTTCCAGCTAGGAGATCTAGTGCTCAAGTGGGGTGCACCCAAGAAAGACAAAGGAAAACATGGTAAATTCAAAGCCTTACAGATTGGTCCGTTCAATATTTCTGAGGTATTTTCAAATAACACTTATAAATTGTAGAACTTGGAGGATTCTGAAGTTTTTGGTGTCCTTGTCTATGGACATTTTCTGAAAAAATATTTTTCTTAAGCCATGATTGGTTTTCCATTCATTGTAAATATCACTTTTCATTTTTATTGTTGTTTAAATAAGTGACCCCATAGCCCTAGGATAATAAAATGAAGATGATTGTTCTTGAAAACTCACAGGGAGCATGCCATCCCATGTGGAGACAATGTTATCACATGAAATCGTCATGTATCATATGTAGTTTTTGCAGGCCAACCAATCCCTTTGTTTGCACAGGGAAAAACCATGAGTGAAATGAAACATTTAGATCCATCCATTTCGAGCTTGAAATGCAAGCAGACTCGATTTTCAACAATGGAGATCCTATGTACAGTTCATATAAGCTGTTAGATCGAGCGAAGAATAAGTCATGACCGATCGATCTCATTAGAGAGAGATTGACAGTGGGGAGGCATTGAGGAGATCATAAAGAAAATTAAAGTTCTTGCAAGTTGTGAGCCCGCAATCTCTCAGAATCATTGATCTTTCTAGATCAACATATGAATGATGCATATCGATCCCGCTACTAATGAGCATCTTTGCATTGTAGGGATCTGGGAGGAAATTAAAGTTTGTGCAAGTGGTGAGCCCGCAATCGCCCATGGTCGTTGATATTCAAACAAGGGACACGTTTCCAGCGGTCTCACACTCCGGGAGGAGGCAAGCAAAAGATGAGTGAGTAAAGGACTTTCGAAGGCCCGAAGTAAATCTGAGCCATTGAAGGTTGAGGAAACGCATCGATAGATCTCACACTTTGAAAATTTGACACTTCGGAGGATTGCATGAGCAAGCAGAAGAAAGCTCCTGAAGCTCGAACTCCTGAAGTGAATCTCGGTCATCCAAAACAAGAGGATAGGTGGAGGCAGATCTCTCACTTCAGAGATACGATGCTCCAGAGTGTTGTAAGAGCTATGCACTAAAATGGCCCGAAGCCCGAAGTCCCAAAGTAACGAGAGGTTTCCATGTCAACTAAAAGAAAGTACTTTAGGAGATATTCTTACTCAACATTCAAAGCTCCAAGTGCCAAAGTTGGGTTATCTAGATCACAGATTGCAACAGATTGACAACCACACTTCATTGCGGGGACAAAACATGCTTGAATGATAAAATTATAGAGCGGTCCTGCAATCAAAACCACGGTATGGATGAAGAGGTACATGGAAGTTGGTGATGGATTGCAGGGGCCAAAGTGGTGTGGACCCAAATCGCCCTTGGCAGTTTCTGCAATCACATGCTTATATGGGGTCCAATTCGAGATCAACGCATGGAAACATAAACTGGGCATTAAGCCAATTCATCAAAGTAACGTCACAAAGAGAAGAAACGCGTTAGCAGACTGCAACCATTATATCACTAGAGGGAAGAGAGAAATCGAATACCCCCTTAAATGGAAGCATTGAGGGTCTGGCTGAGGAGACAGAAAACTATCAGCTTGAAGTACTGTGAGTGTAGTGTTTCCACATCCTGATCCCAAGATGAAATTAGTTAATGAAAGAAGGAATGGTGGTTTAACTGTCTACTACCCCCCTTAAATGGAAGCATGGAGGGTCTGGCTGAGGAGACAAAAAGTTGTTAGCCCAAAGTACAATAGAGGGCAATTTCTCCTGCACGCCCATATTGATCAAGGTCTCCTTCTGACAAAAGGAACATGAAAATCAAGAGAAGAGACCAGCTACTGTTTTGGGTATAAAAACATCAGTTGAAGAATATGTTAGGGGGTCGATGGTTGAGCAAAGATCCCAATTTGTAATGGTTTAATAGGAGAGTTATTCTCTGGTTATGTATGCGACCTGAGACTTTCTCATTAATAGAAGTCAACTTCTTTCATCATCTGTTTACTTTTGTTCTGAAACACTCATGCATGGATGATCCAGACAAGGTGTTGTAGTTGTATTGTAATGGAGACACTAGTACATATGGGCGAATTATTCCACGAAATTTTTCCACGTTTCCATTATTTTCATTTTTATTTTAAATTGGGTGGGATTTTCGTCACTATAGCGATGAAAGTTCGTCACTATAGCGATGATTATTGCATACCTCAAAATACATCTGCTAACACACATGGCTTGCAATGGCTAGTTGACTTTTTGTGAGCCAACTCAGGCATTTTCGTCGCTATATCGACGATAGTCGATCTATATATACCTCACTTTAAGAGACTTTGTGACACATTTTCTATAGTTGCGACACTGTTCGTGGATTTTGTTTGAGCTGTTTATTTTTTCAATCATCCACTGGTTGAACAAATCCAATTCTCGAGCTACATAGCTCAAATTTTGAACTTGCAAGGTTAGTATGTTTTTTTATTTATGTACTCATTTAACTTGTAAATTTTTGTTCAAATGAAATTTCATGTAGCTTGTTTTTTCCTTGATAATATATTATA
>JZKD02S1718069.1:20039-34338 GCA_000966675.3 Picea glauca
ATTAATTTCATGAGCCTACAATTCCTTATGTAAATTTAATCCTTATTACAAAACCACCAACTCATAACAACCTTACCATTTGGACTAATGTTTGAAATAGAAAGTGGAAAAAAAATCCTCTTATGTCTAATCCTATCCCTTAGCGACCTTGTTAGCTCTCTAATTTTTGTGTTTCTATGATGTTGTGCCTATATATATTAATGTCATATTTTTAGTAATGAACACTTATAGTAATGAACACTTATAATAGAGGAAACTCAATACAAAGCATTCATATAATCCATCATCCAATATCCAACATAAATCAACAATATTTAAATGGCAGATTGATCACATATGTAATATGGAACAACAAATTACAGACATAATTAAAGTACTTAATAATATGAAATACCATACGATAACCAGACTAAAGCTGCATCAAGCATTACGATATTCCATAGGATGGAGGCAAAAACATAATGGGGTAAGTGTGGCACAGGTCTAAAGCCAAATGATGAACAACTTCTCCATAATAGTTTTCAAAAATCATATGTCCATAATGTATCCAAGCCAAAAGATGTCTTCACTACTAAGAGTGACCAATATTCAAATTAGCTTAGGATTCACATACTCTTATCATGCAAGATAGAGTGCAATCCCCCCCAAAATAGATAGTATTACAAAAATAGTGAAACTAGAAACCACTCCTATATGAGTTGGTTTGTCAAAATAAATCAAAGTTTTATCAACATAAAAGAAAGAAACTATTGAATAATAGAGCGTATGATCCAAGATGTTTTCTCCATGTAATCAACATCATAATAATCAATTTCCTGTAGATAGAAAAACAAATTTGATATTCAGAAAATAATGCTAACTAATATTCAGAAACAGACTAGCTACCGAATCATAGATTCTGTAGCTAGTCTTATTATTAACAAAGGAAATAAAAATTAAATCTTCCTATTTCGATTTTTCATAACAGAATGTAATAAAATCAAACAAAATCATTTTTACCATTAGAAATTATAAAATGAAGGATCAAACAGTTCCAAATTTATGATGGCTTTGAAGTTGGTTGTATTTTTGATGATTATATTACCGGATCTCTTGGGTCTTTTATTTTTCCTTTCTCTGTGCTTTCGAATCTTGGTTCTCTTGTTCCAATAGGGAATTCTGAGAAGCTAGACGTTTTAATTGAGCCTGTAATAACGTGATGTCCCTTTAATAACGTTCTATCCAATATAAGCAACTGTCACAATGTACTGGTGTAATGGCAGACCGATGTGGAAAGTATTCAACAACGAGTATTTCATGTTTCTCCATGGCTTGATTCAAGTCATGACCAATGCCAATGAAACTATCTTGTCCTTTGAGACACGAAGGTGACCTTGAGACAAAATCATACTGCTCAACCTGAACAACAATTTCCTTTTTGAGAGACTGGTTATCTGAATCTTCCTGAGCAAGGAAATCGTTGATTTCTTGATCTGAACAATGATCATTGACCTTGATCATAGAGATTGAGCTCAAATGATCCTTTTTTCGATTCCTTAAACTCCTAGATATCAATCGACCAGACCTCTTACTCATAAAATTCAAATCTGAGCTTTTATTTTTCTTACCCTTACGAATTTTCCTTGCAGTAGGTTTAACATTATGGTTCTGATTAGGTTCATTTGAAATCACAGGGGAAGATTTTCCTTTTAATTCACCCACAACCTGTTCCAATGATTTTCTGGGCGAAAACATACATCGTGATTTCTTAACCACGAGATTTTTCAAAGAAATAGACACAGATTCATTAATCTCATAGCCATTAGGTGAATTGAAACCCTGAATTTTGGTCACGGGACTATCAAAGATGGGATCTACATTTAAAGGTAGGTTCAATGTATGGTAAGCCTGGGAAAAACCATTTTGGCTCAGGAAAATCTCCCAATTATCTCCGATTTGTGACAAGTGAGATATCAATATGATTTTTATGAGCCCGTGATGAAAGAGGCTCGACAGAGAATTCATGCTCTGTCTCTTAAAATGTTTTGACATTTTGTATAGGCTCATTAACAAGTAGAATGACATGTTCAAATCAAACCCTATGAATAACATAAGCAACCAAACGTGGTGTAGAAAAAACAAACCATACTAGCCTTCACATGTTATAAATTGCTTCAAAATCAAAATAAGATCGTTCCATATAGTTTTCAAGTGGTTAATAGGAATACCTTTAGGTAAACAAGTAGAATCGCACGAGACCATGAACAGGTTCCATGGAACATCCTCCATTTTGGCATTCTTAAACCACTTTTAACTTTCTAGCGAAAGTCTTGTTGCTTGGGTGACAGAGTCTTTTGTGACCTCCAATTGCACATCCTTGACCTTGGCCCTAAACCCATCAAATGTCTATGCAAAGGCTTGTGCGACCGTAAGATTGTAGCCATTGAATTTCCTGAGGAATATATCTTAGCCGTGAGCCTTCAAATCATTGATAGCATCATCATTGGCAATAAGAGCTTGACAACCATTTGGTTCAGTTGGAACCATAGGGGCCATGGCCACTGTGAAAAGGACACAAAATATATCGCAGGGGGAAGATTTGGGCTTCCAATAAACGAGTAGCAGAGAGAGGTCTGTGCAAACTAAAATGGCCCGAAAACTTCGAAGTTTGGAGACTGCCATAGCTTAATAAAATGAGGTTGTGAAAAAAAAAAACCAGAGGGCACATGGAATTATGAGTCATTAGCCATAATGAATACCAAACCCTACACCAACATCAAACACCAATTCGAATAATGAGTGGTTTCATTAATGTACAAGACAACAAGGTGAGGTAAAGTCTTGGGTATGGCAGGCCTGTACCAAGTGACATGAATGTCGATATGACTGTTGAGAGCATGAAACCCATATCAAATGATAATCCAATGTTTGTGCATTCACACATTTCACAAATTAAACCAACTATCAACTATAGAACCAATTAAGTCATGATACCCACAATACATAAAAATTGTGATAGTGAATAAATCAATGAGTTCATAAAACTTGAAGCTTAGCAATATATGGGTGCCTTCAAAGTGAAATTTTTTAGGTAGAAGATATAACGACAAATCCCAGACCAAGTTTTTATTTAAATTCATGCTTATAGTCATGAATTTCAAAACAAACGAAAAACTCAATAAGATAAGTTTAACCCAATCATTGCCTCGAAGCCTAAAAGCATGAATGTTTATAATTTTTAGGAGGTGGAAGCTACAGAAAGGTATAATCTCTTTGTGGTGATTTTACTTGTGATAAAAATTGATAGAAATGGTGGCTTCCAACAATGGCGACAGACTGGGCGAAGAAATTATCTCTACATCACCAGAAAATTTATGTCAGGGGGTCAGATGAAATAATTTTTTAGAGACAGTCAAAAACAGATCAAGCACTCCAATGATAACTCATAAAATGAAGCAGTTCAACATCAGATGTATTTCTGTTCAAAAATTTAATCCGGTATCTTATTTAGATTATAGGTGTAGCGACGTTTATACAGATAACTTCGATACTGTTGACAGGGCCATTGCTGACAGCAGGTGTCTATAGCCTTGACAGGGATATCATTTAACCCACTCTAGTACCTCTATCCTTTCCAAGAGCCATCCATTCATGATAAAAACATCTTCATGCTTGATCATATCAAAAGACATACTTGAGAATCTTCATAAAACCGACATTGCTTCCCTGCCAACGGGCCTGTTCAATACCCCGATGAATATTTCTTGGTATCATGAGTGCATTTACCTGGTGTCAGCAGACCTGTTTAGAGTCCCGACGGGTTTGCAAACACTTCCCACACATTACAGTGCTTCCAACTCTCTATAATTTGTTTATAAATTTGCAAAAACTTCATGATATTCAAGAGAGCGGGGTTATATTGAAAATATCATAGTTTGGAATGAAAAGCTTGATCATTTGCAAATTAATTTTCTATTTTGATGACCTTCATCATGATTTGGACACTTAGATTTCTATTAAGAAACCACCTCTAGGATGGGAAGGTACAATTGAGTTTTTTTCCTTAAAACAAGGACAATGTTAGAAGTTCGTTAAGGATAATCGCATATTCTTGTGTTTTTAATGAGAAACTAAGAACATTGTTTGAACATAAACTTCCCTCTGCTGATCTGAGTTTTAGCACTTGCTGCTCAGATGCTTGAAAAGTTATCGACTACTACTATAGAACAAGAGTTCTGATTCCCTTCAACAATTTAAATGTTGATTCAGACATAATGATTTAGAAAAGAATCGAAATCAAGCAAAATGAAAAGAACCAAAATCAAGAGCAAAAAACAAAATAAAAAATATTTACAAGAGGGTGGATTAGAAATCATTAGGTGAAATACCTCTTGAGAGCCTGTCCATTCATTGGGAAAGTGTTTGGCTGTCCCTCCAAATTATGCAGATGAAAAGATCTAGGACCCAATTTTTCAGAAATTACAAATGGTCCTAACCACAGGTTTTGAAACTTGGTATGTTCTCCCTTACCCTCGTGGGATTTGTCTCACTTGAGAACCAAATCCCTAACATCAAAATTTCTATCAAAATATGAATTTGAATCAAACCAACTTTTCACCATTTGCTAGTGTTGGTCCAGTTTCTGTTTAGCTTGTGTTCTCACCTCTTCTAGTTTTAACAAGGCATTTATCCGATTTTCTAGAGGAGGGCACTCTTCATCTTGAACTTTCTGCGACAGTTGCAGAGAAGGGAGTAAGACATGTGGGGGGAGGATGGATTCTCTTCCATAGACAAGGAAGAAGGGATAGTTACCAACGAAGGCTTTTGGAGTTACCTTATCAACCCAAAGTGCATTATACAGTGTATTATGCCAATTCTTGTGATTTTCAGAAACTGTCCTTTTATTAAGATTGATTAAATTCTTATTTGTCGATTTTGCTAGGCCATTCCCTTGAGGGTAGTAGCTTGCAAAATATTTCAGTTTAATCCCTTTTTCCAGAGGAAAAACATTCATATCAAGGGATGAAAAGTAAGAGGCATTATCGAAAACCAGACATTTAGGAACGCTGAATCAAGTGATGATATGGGAGTTCAGAAAATACACCACCTGATTGGTGTTGACCACTTTTAAAGGTACAACTTCAGACCATCTTGTGAAATATTTTGTTGCTGTCAGGATATACTTGTGCTGTTGCAAAGAGGAGGGATTGATTGGTCCTATGATGTCTAGGCCTCATTGCTGAAAAGGTGCATCTACAGTAACAGGTTGCAAAGGGAAAGTGACCTTTTTCACCTATCCTGCAGCCTTTTGGCAGATTACACATTTGCGGGACAAGGTATGGGCATATTTAAACAAGTAGTCTAATAGTATCCAACCCTTATCACTTTGTGGGCAGTAATATCTCCACCGAAGTGACCACTGGCTTCACCGGCATGAAGTTCAACCAACACTCTTTCAAACTCCTTTTCTAAACAATGCAGAAAAACACAATCAAAGTTCTTTAGAAATAAAATATCTTTGATTAAATGGAAAGATGCAGATTTAAGCCTAAGTGCTCTTCTGTTTTTGGGATCAATATTGCGGGGAGAAGATCCATGCATTAGATAAAATATAATGTTCTCATACCAATAATTGGGAGTAGCTTGTGCACAACTGATCTATTCTTCGTTATGATGATTTATAGTTGAGGTGTTTATTTGAATTTCATGTTCTTCAACTGAATCAACCACTAGTTTACACAGGCCTTGACCTCTAACAATTTGTGAAAGAGTTATTTCAAGGTCATATTCCTATAGCGAAGTCATCGAATTTTCCCTTTTCTAACCCGACTCTTTTTGTAACAACAAGTTTCTCACATTCGGGTAAGGAACAACAACTTTGGTTATGGATTTTAGCAAGTAAGACCGTAAGCGTTTCACTGCTTTAAAAACAAAATATGCATACTGATCTATAGCTAGGTAATTAATTTATGCTCCTTTAAAAGATGAGATCATGAAGGCAATGGGTATCTCATTGCTTTCAACATTTTTCTGTGTAAGTACAACAACATAAGATTGGTTAGATGAAAAAGTGTAAAGAGTGAAATCCTGAGAAAAATCGGGACTCATTAAAGAAGGGACTTCTATTATTTCTTTTCTAATTGAATCAAAAGCCTGACTTTCTTGAAGTCCCCATCGATAAAAAACATCTTTTTTAATTAAATTTTTTAACGGTCTGACCATTTCCGAGAAACTCGGGACAAATCTTCTGACAAAATTAATCTTGTCCAGAAAGGGTTGCATGGCCTTTTTGGAAGATGGAGGGGGAGGTTTAGCAATGGATTGGGTTCTTTTAGGGTCAATAATCATTCCATCCTTAGATACTATAAACCCAAGCAATTTTCCTTGCTCTACTAGAGAGACCAATTTCTTAGGGTTGAGAGATATGCTGAACTTGCAGCATCATTCCAAGACAGCCCTAAGGTGAGACAAATGATCTTTCTTATTTTTAGAAAAGACGGTAATATCACCAAGATAGACCACAACTGACTGGTTAATGAGGCCATAGAAAGTAATGTCCATTGCTCTCTGGAAAGTGGCATCGACATTTATCAGTCCAAAAGGCATTTTCCTGAAGGCATAAGTGCCCCATGTGGTACATAAGGTGGTTTTAAGTTGGTTCGACGGATACATAAGGACCTGATTGTATCTCAAAAAACCATCTAATAGAGATATTATTTCGGAACCATACACCTGTTGTAGAATTTGTTCCATTGGAGGAACATGGTAGTTGTCTTTATCAAACGTTCGGTTGAGGTTACAAAAGTTGTCACAGAGTCGAATTTCACCATTTTTCTTCCTTACAAGGAATAAATTAGACCCCACTGAGTATGCCTAACCGAGAATATTATCTTTGCAGTTAGTAATTTGTTTAGTTCCTTTTTAACCATAGGTTCCAATTTAGGATGCATTTTCCTCAATTTCTGTTGAAAAGGCTATTTCTGGGGCTTCATGGGGATTACATGTTGTATTATGTTCGGATCAAATGTTTTCAAGTCATCATATGTCCAAGAAAATACATCTTTAAATTATTTAAATAATTTTATGAAAGCAGATCTCTCTTGCTCGGAGCATCCCCTTCCTAGATTAATATTTTGAGGATTATCTTTTGTTCCTAATTTAACAGTTACATAGATCAAAGAGGAACTGTTAGTTTTACAGCTGACTACCCCTCTAAACTTATCATGCAAGTCATAGAAATTTTCCAATATCACAACAGATCTGGGGATAGAGTTTACCAACTTGGATGTTGATTCAGGAGATCGAGGATAAGATATTACCATGAAGTCTCAGAGATTCTCGTGGTGAGTTCCTTTGTCAATGACTGCATCTTGGAAGGTGTCTTCCATATGCAAAAAATTTATGATCTGTTGATCGTCATCGAATACTCTCCAATTCATGATGTTATCCAGAATCGATGGTTTGAACAACAATTCGATCGAAAAAACATAAGGAGAAAGACCTCCAGCAGGAAACAATTTAGAATCAACATTGGCTAGTAGGTCAGCTTTTGAATTACTCATCCTAGGAATAGAATTTATATTAAATGCTGAAAATTTATGCATTAAACTCCATACCTCAGTTTGGTATATTTTCAGATGTGGTGACAAACAATGTATGGAGTTTCTTACCTGCTTGACCACGATTTTTGAGTCACCGAATACTATCAAATTTCACACGTCCAAATCCAATTCTTTCCTAAGTCCTTGTAGAAGCGCTTCGTACTCGACTGTGTTGTTAGTGCATTCAAACTCTAATCGACAAGCGATGAAATTTTTATTACCTGTAGGACCAATGAGTACACAACCAACACTTGCTCCTTCTTGGCATTTAGATCCATCGAAATATAAGGACCAAATCTGTGCATCATTATCTTGGCGCATTTGGCAAAGCTGATATCTGAGTGCAAACCATTACTTTATATTTCTTTTCTGGGTCTGTGATAGGATAAATTTCAGTCATGAAGTTATCAAAAAAGGTATTCATCCCTTGCGTTTCCATTGAATTTACTGAGGTAACGAAAGGTTCATTTGGATCATTCAAATCTGTTAGGGTATGCTTAAGATAACGTTCTATGTTTATCTTGATTTTATTGGGCTATCCATTTTCAGGCAACCACAAGTGAGACAAGTCTGTAGTGAAATAACCATGCAACTGTTCTAACCAATCTCTGCTTAAAAACATACCATAAAATTTAGGAATATCAACAACGATAATACCAATAATCTGATGAACTTTAGGATTGGATGATAATCTAATCAACACATTCTTAAGCTGACCGATTACTTTAACATTTGTTCGATCTAGCTGAATAATTTTAAGATCAGAAGGTTGTACTTCTGCATTAATTTTTTGACACATAGATAGAGGCATCACGTTTGATGATGCACCGAAGTCAACATGCAATTATGTACATTCCTATTAAAAATTTCAAAGGTTAATAAAAAATCTCAGACATTTTTCTGGGTGGAAACAACGAGATTCTGCTGATTTTTAATTGCTGTACCTAAAATAATTTTATTTACATTTGCTACAGTTTTTTCTGCTAAGTCCCTTTTGTCTTGAGGTTCAGATGTCTTTTTTGTTGGGACATTTTTAACTGTGTTTGAATCAATTTTTTTCTGATTTTTTGTTGCTAACATCACTCTTTTTATTGTTTTTAACGATGCTTTGAAGCATTTTCTGCAAAACAAGAGGAAATTTCAGCAGTTCAAAAACACAAATATTTTCCCTTAGTTTTTTCAGATCTTCGATTAAATCATATTCTAAAACAAGGGGAGCTAAGTTTTGTCTAGTTTCAGTTTGCTTTGTTTTCTTAGGAAACACATTTTTGCTTGTTTCCGCAATGAGCTTGGTCTATGCTTTACTCCTAGTATTGTAAGGGTGGACAATTTCAAAATTTGCTTGAAAGATACCGTCTGATAGGTGCCCCAAAATAGGAGGGGATGAGTCCTCCTCTTCTATTAAATCTTCTTCAACTGTATCATCAGAATTTTCATGAGGAACAAAAACAGAATTGTCATGCACTTCTAATATTGTTTGCAAAGCATACTACAATTTTTCAAAATTTAGACCTTCTGTGGTCAGGTTTGGTCGGTTTGGCAGAAAAGGATTTCTAAAAGGAGGCTTAAAACTTGCTTTGATTATTGATGCCTCCTCTGTCAATCTCTTCAATTCAATGAACTTATTGGACATTTTTGGGAAATCTTTCTGCAAGCTCTCTAAGTCTAAAGTTTCTTGTTGATTTTTTTTTTTGAGGAGGCCTAGTAAGAATTTCTATTTTCTTCTTAGAGTACGAAGCTGTTTCAACTTCACTATTCATATTATCTTTTAAGCTTAATATATCTTTCTTGATTTGTCTTGCCTCGTCAAAGTATTCTAACAAGGTGTTCTTCTTGGACCTTTTAACCCATATGGCTATGTTATTGTGCAAGGCCTTAACATAGTATGCAACAATTAGACTTTCTGCAAGAATCAAATCTACAAGGATTTTGTTCTTTAACGTGAGAAACCTTTGGTTAAAGTAATTCACTTTTTCTTTAGGGTTCATTTTTAATCTAGAGAGTTCCATAACCAAGACTTCCGAAGATTTATCATCTCCAAATTTTTCCAGAAAACAAGTTTCGAACTTGTCCCAAGAGACAATGGTCTGGGGTTGTTGAGAAAAATACTAAGTGGAGGCATTTCCCTCAAAAGTATAAGGAAATAATATTCATACTACATCCTCATGTTCAACACTCCAGAGTCTAATGGCTAACATAAATTTCTTGATGTGATCCTCAGCTGATTGCTTCGAATCTGGATCAAATTTGGGCAACCATTTCTCTGGATGTTTAGGTAATGGGTATTGTGGTCCAGGTACAGCCACAACATCTTGATCGAGCCAGGGTTTGGTAGGATTATTTTGGTTTTCCATGGGAGAGGGTGGTGTCGAAGGCTGACATGATTCTGATGAAGAACTGCCTTTGTCTGAAGATTCTCCTCCTGAAGAGGATGGATAAGAATCAGGTGGAGATGGTGGGATACCAGATCCTCCAGTTCCAAGGATAAGAGTTTCACTAGGATCAGTAGTATTTCTAGTCCCTCCTGTGTTTCTAGGAAGACCAATGCTTTGAAGTTGTTCTTGTAGGTTTGTAAAGTCAAGGGGTTGATTGAGTTGTCTACCAGGTTGTCTAATATAGGATAAGGCACTTTGAGTTCTTATAAGTGACTGGCGAACAATATTCTAGACATCAATCCCTTGAGGGAGTGGTGTCACTGGTTCAACAGGAATACCAAGGTTGTCGTTTGAGGTAGTTTTTATTTCAAGTGTAACGTTCGTGTCAGCACGACTACGCATCGCAATGGGAGAACACTTGTTTGGAGGGGTCTTGCGATCTCCACGTGCCATCAATCAAATTTAGGCCCTCCTTCTAGCGCCATTTTTTGACGGGCGTAAGTGACACAACATCAAATGGAAGGTCAAATAAAGACTAGGGTTGTCTAAATAACCCAAGACGTTTGGAATGAAATGACCCGACGGGTTTAATGGCTCTGTTGGCCAACTAAAGTCCTAAAAATAATAAAAGAAATGAAACTAATCTAAAAGCTATGATACTAATAATATAAGTTTAATAATTACAAATGTTCAAAAATGGAAACACAAATATGTGCACATATAAACAATTTATGTATAGTGTACAAGATTTGCTTGACATCTTACGAAACAAATATTTTTGAAAGTGTTTATAAAAGAGATAAAGAAAGCACATACATTTTTCTGTTTTCTTTTGAATATCTAAAGATCTAAAACTATCGAATGCTAATCAAATAATAATTGAAATAAGAATGCATAAACAATCAAAGCTAACTCATGCCGTTCTTATTTCAAAACAATTTTAACTAAATAACAACTAAACTAACCTATAACTAATCATCTAAGCTGAATTTATCTTCCTGCGTAATTCGAGCTCCTAACTGTCCAGCCTATGAGGGAAACCTGTAAAAGAACAATGCTAATGCTCCCATAATAAAATCAAATATGCATTGGAGCGATTTTATAATGACAGAATGATAAATGTTTAGATCTGGTGATATTATAGTAATAAACACTTATAATAGAGGAAACTCAATTCAAAGCATTCATATAATCCATCATCCAATATCCAACATAAATCAACAATATTTAAATGGTAGATTGATCACAAATGTAATATGGAACAACAAATTATAGACATAATTAAAGTACTTAATAATATGAAATACCATACGATAACTAGACTAAAGCTGCATCAAGCACCATACGATAACTAGACTAAAGCTGCATCAAGCATTACGATATTCCATAGGATGGAGGCAAAAACATAATGGGGTAAGCGTGGCATAGGTCTAAAGCCAAATGATGAACAACTTCTCCATAATAGTTTTCAAAACTCATATGTACATTATGTATCCAAGCCAAAAGATGTCTTCACTACTAAGAGTGACAAATATTTAAACTAGCTTAGGATTCACATACTCTTATCATGCAAGATAGAGTGCAATCCTCCCAAAATAGATAGTATTACAAAAATAGTGAAACTAGAAACCACTCCTGTATGAGTTGGTTTGTCAAAATAAATCAAAGTTTTATCAACATAAAAGAAAGAAACTATTGAATAATAGAGAATATGATCCAAGATGTTTTCTCCATGTAATCAACATCATAATCATCAATTTCCTGTAGATAGAAAAAAAAATTTGATATTCAGAAAATAATGCTAACTAATATTAAAAAACAGACTGGCTACAGAATCATAGATTCTACACCTAGTCTTATTATTAACAAAGGAAATAAAAGTAAAATCTTCGTATTTCGATTTTTCATAATAGAATGTAATAAAATCAAACAAAATCATTTTTACCATTAGAAATTAGCAAATGAAGGATCAGATAGTTCCAAATTTATGATGGCTTTGAATTTGGTTGTATTTTTGATGATTATATTACCAGATATATTGGGTCTTTTATTTGCCCTTGTTGTGTGTGCTTTCAACTCTTGGTTCTCTTGTTTCGGTAGAGAATTCCAAGAATCTATATGTTTTACTTGAGCCTGTAACAACGTGATGTCCCTGTAATAACGTTTTATACAATCTAAGCAACTGTCACAATGTACTGGTGTAATGGCAGACCAATGTGGAAAGTATTCAACAACGGGTATTTCGTGTTTATCTGTGGCTTGATTCAAGTCGTGACCAATGCTAGTGAAACCCTCTTGTCCTTTGAGACACATAGGTAACCTAGAGACAAAATCATACTGCTCAACCCGACCAACAGTTTCGTTTTTGAGAGACTGGTTATCCGGATCTTCCTGAGCAAGGAAATCATTGATTTCTTGATCTGAACAGTGATGATTGACCTTAATCGTAGAGATCGAGCTCAAATGATCCTTTTTTCTATTCCTTAAATTCCTAGATATCAATCGACCAGACCTCTTATTCATAAAATTCGAATCTGAGCTTTTCTTTTTCTTACCCTTACGAATTTTCCTTGTAGTAGGTTTAACATTATGGTTCTGATTAGGTTCATTCGCAAGCATAGGGAAATATTTTCCTTTTAATTCTCCCACAACCTGTTCTAATGACTTTCTGGGTGAAAACATACATCGTGATTTCTTAACCATGTGGGTTTTCAAAGCAATAGACACACATTCATTAATCTCACAACCATCAGGTGAATTGAAACCCTGACTTTCGGTCACGAGACTATCAAAGATGGGATTTACATTTAAAGGTAGGTTCACTGTATGGTCAGCCTGGGAAAAACCATTTTGGCTCAAGAAACTCTCCCAATTATCTCCAATTTGTGACAGGTGAGATATCAAAATGATTTTTATGAGCTCGTGATGAAAGAGGCTTAACAGAGAATTTATGCTCTGTCTCTTAAAACGTTTCGACATTTTGTATAGGCTCATTAACAAGTAGAACGACATGTTCAAATAAAACCCTATGAATAACATAAGCAACCAAACGTCGTATAGAAAGACCAAACCATACTGGCCTTCACATGTTATAAATTGCTTCAAAATCAAAATAAGGTCATGCCATCTAGTTTTCAGGTGGTTAACAGGAATGCCTTTAGGGCAGCAGGTAGACTCACGAGAGACCATGAACTGGTTCCATGGAACATCCTCCATTTTGGCATTCTTAAACCACTTTTAACCTACCCGCGAGAGTCCTATTGCTTGGGTGATAGAGTCTTCTGTGAACTCCAATTGCACATCCTCGACCTTGGCCCTAAACCCATCAAATTTCTGTGCAAAGGCCTATGCGACCGCAATATTGTAGAAATTGAATTTCCTGAGGAAGATATCCCAGTCGTGAGCCTTCAAATCATCGATGACATCATCGTGGGAAAGAAGTGATTGACAACCATTTGGTTCGATTCAAACCACAGGGGCCATGGCCACCGTGAAAAGGACACAAAATATATCATAGGGGGAAGACTTGGGCTTCTAATAAATGAGTAGTAGAGAGAGGTCTGTGCAAACTAAAATGACCCGAAAACTATGAAGTTTGGAGACTGCCATAGCTTAATAAAATGAGTTTGTGAAAACAAAAAACTAGAGGGTGCGCAAAACTAGGAGTCATTACCCATAATGAATACCAAACCCTACACCAACATCAAACACCTATTCGAATAATGAGTGGTTTCATTAATGTACAGGACAACAGGGTGAGGTAAACTCATGGGTATGGAAGTCCTGTACCAAGCGACATGAATGTTGATATGACTGTTGAGAGCATGAAACCCATATAGAATGTTAATCCATTCTTTTCACATTCATACATTTCACAAATTAAACCAATGATCAACCATAGAACCAATTAAGTCATGATACCCATAATACATAAAAATTGTGATAGTGAATCAATCAATGAGTTCATAAAACTTGAAGCCTAGAAATATATGGGTGCCTTCAAAGTGAAATTTCTTAGGTAGAAGATATAACGACAAAACCCGAACCAAGTTTTTATTTAAATTCATGCTTACAGTCATGAATTTCAAAACAAACGAAAAACTCAATAAGATAAGTTTAACCCAATCATCGCTTCAAAGCCTAAAAACATGAATGTTTATAATTTTACGGAGGTGGCAACTACAAAAAGGTATAATCTCTTTGTGGTGATTTTAATTGTGATAAAAATCGACAAAAATGGTGGCTGCCAACTTATTTTCATGGAGGAGTAGGTTCAACTTCTTGCAAAATCCAAGCTATCCCAAAAGCCAGGAGGGAACTTATTCTCAATCGACTAAGAGAAGC
>JZKD02S1718069.1:35111-51676 GCA_000966675.3 Picea glauca
GGAGATTGAGAGTGATAGATGAGCGTTGATAGAGGAGGCCATCTAGCCCTAGCATGACAGAGGAGTGTTGATAGAGGAGGCCAACTAGCCCTAGCGTTGATAGAGGAGGCCAACAATGTCATCAAATTGGATAATTTTTTCTAACATTTTAAAACCCTAAATAGAGAACTAAATACCACATTTTTCCTTGTTGGCCACCTCATAGCACACATCCATTTCTAATTATCCATTTTCCTACTTTCGGTTATCCTCCTTGTGTTAGGGACCTAACCCCTTACGTAGGTAGAACAAAGTATTCCGATGCAATAAAGGTCAATATTAATAAGGCCTTGCAATAAGGTAGAATAAATCGAATGTAAGAAGACATGATAGAAACTTCTGCTTCTAGAAGGATCTTCCTCTAAATGGTTTTCTTGATAGACATATTTAGTATAAATAGCAGTCGAGGGTATGAGAACCCTAGCTTGGATATTATTGTAATAGATCTCTGCTTGACTGGAGGTTGCCCCCTCGAAGAGGCTTGTGAACATTGCTCTCAGTAAATGAAGTGCTCTTTCTGGTGTTATTCTGTTATCATTTCAGTATTATTGTGGTGTTATTTTGGTTATATTGTTGTTCATCTGCCATTTCTAGCATTTTATTTATGGTCTGCATACTTTTTATATTTGGAATATTACAAGTGGTATCAGAGCACTTTCCTTGCAAAAAATTGTGGGTTAATTTTCTTTTTTAGGGTAGAGATGTATTCTGGCATCTTTAATCCATAGAGACATGTCGTTACATGCATAAACCTACGATTGAGGGATTCATACACGCAGGAAATACAAGTGGTTCTTAAGCACACATCTGTTGGCCACCCTTGTAACCCTTGTTGGTACCCCTTCAAGTGGTATCACATCAGACATAACTTGTGTATGGATCGGCCTAGATTTTCTGAAGCCCTCTTTAGATAAACCGATTGGCCGCCTAAATGCTATAGTGCCATCGAGAAAAACACTTGAGAAGATACTCTCTAGTACCTAGGTAGTTGGGTAGTACGACTAAGGGCACACTATAGCCTTCTTAGTTAGTGCCCTGAGATATTGGGCCGAGTACTACTATTGGACCACACACGTATATCAAAGAGCTATAGCACAGGGAAAACCCTTGTCTGTAGAACCCTTGAATACCTAAACCTTGGGGAAGGAAACAAAAAAATTAAAATAGACAAGATCTATTGCCACACAACTGTGTTTGGGTTTCCAAATCACTACACATTTCTTCCTGGTTAAGAATTTGGGCATTTCATCATTGCAGTATTCTTCAGAACTATTATTTGAGACCCATTCCATCAGATTTATCTCTTTTCCCTTATCACATTCATACATATCATTTTTCAACAAAAAATTTGACCCCACCCGCCCTGTTTCGGTTCCCTCATTATCATGGCCCATACCCATAGCCAAGACTTGGAAGCTCGCTTCAATACCTTGCAATATAATTTCACAGAGACCCAACAAGAAGTGAAACAACTCAGTGCCAATGTTTTCGCCATCAATACAACCATGCAGTCCTCCATCACTACCTCAATCGAGGAACTCAAACAAGACATGACTACCCAACTTGAATCTGTCATTTTGATGATCTGCACCAAGATGCATATCCTTGCAGATAAACCTTTATCTAACCCACCCCCACATACTAAAGTTGAAACTTCCTCTCATTCCCATAATTTTCAGCCCCATCACTTTCAGTGTGACCTACGCCTTCCGCGGGTGGATGTGACCAAATTTGATGGCTCAGATCCCACTAGTTGGGTAACCCAAATGGGCCATTATTTCTCTTTATATGACATTACAAATGACTTGGAAAAACTTCGGTATGGTGTTCTCCATCTAGATAAATAACATTGGCAATGGAGAAAAATTTCCCGTCAAGGGTATATTGCTTGGACACACTTTGTGGCAAAGATTTATGAACGCTTTGACACTGACACCAACGATTTAGGACGTTTGACAAAGTTGAAACAATCTGGAACAGTGGAAGACTTTATAGATGCTTTTGAGCGCTTGGATTTTTGGACAAAGGGCATGTCTGATGCCTTTTTCCGAGAATATTTTATTAGTGGACTCAAGGATGATATTTGTGCCCATGTCCTCATGGCTCGGCCTCAGAGTTGGGTGGAGGCTACTAAAAGAGATAAATAAGCACAACAGGTTGTATCTTCTCAAAACCGGAAACCCTCCTTTATTCCTCACACTAAACCAATAAATCCCACTACTCCCTCTGCTCCACTAAAGATCCAAAAATTGACCAGGGCTGAAATGGCTGAATGCCAACTCAAAGGCCTTTGTTATAATTGTGATGACAAATATTTTCCGAGCCACAAGTGTAAGGAACAAAATCTTTTTATGGTCATCTCAGAGGATGTTTAGGAAGAGGATGTTGAAACTCCCCTTATGTCTGAGTCACCTAAAACCACATACATAACCCCTCCCTTAGAACATCCCGAAGTAGAACCGGTCATTTCCCTAAATGCTCTCACCAGTTTCTCTGCTCCCCAAACCCTCAAGCTAATTGGTTACATCAAGCATAGGAATGTCATCATTTTGGTTGATAGTGGCAACACCCATAATTTTGTTCATCGCCGAATTGCCCAAGAAACTCATTGTTATATCCATGCAGTCAATAATTTCCAAATCATGATTGCCAATGGAGGCTCCATGAAATGTGTAGGGCATTGTGAAAATGTGCGTCTCCAAATTGGTGACTACCACTTGAAATCTCATATGTTTTCTATTGACATGGGCGGTTGTGAAATTGTGTTGGGTGCAGATTGGCTAAGGACTTTGGGTCCCATTCTCATGGATTTCAAGGAATTAACCATGAAATTTGACCAGGAGGGCCAAAAATATAAGTTCCAAGGCATCAACGCCGGTTCATCGGAGATCATTAGTTCCCATCGCATGGAAAAGCTGCTCAAAAAAGGTCATTCTGGTGTTATTTCCAAACACCATGCCATACAGGCAACTGAGACACCCTCTATGCCGCAAGACCTCCAATCCATCCTCTCTAAACATCAAGTGGTATTTTCCACTCCCGAGGGACTCTCGCCTTCCTATGGTGTTCATGATCATTCCATTCTCCTTATACCAGGAAGCCTCCATCCCAATATCCGTCCCTATCGTCACCCCTTTTCCCAAAAAATATAAATTGAGAAAGTGGGTCAAGAACTTCTCAATGCAGGCGTTATCCTCCCTAGTATGATCCCCTACTCTTCTCCTATGGTCATGGTCTTGAAGAAAGAATAATCTTGGTGCATGTGTCCTGAATTCGACGCCCTCAACAAACTCACCATTAAAGAAAAATTTCTCATTCCTGTCATTGATGACCTCTTGGATGAATTGAGTGGTGCCCGGTTCTTTACTAAACTTGATCTTCATTCTGGCTACCACCAGATCTGTATGAAAGAGGTGGACATTCCTAAGACTACCTTTAGAACTCATGAGGGCCACTATGAGTTTTTGGTCATGCCCTTTGGCTTGTGTAATGTCCCCTCCACCTTCCAAAGCCTCATGAATCATGTCTTTCACCCCTTTCTCCATCATTTTGTCTTAGTTTTCTTTGATGATATCCTCATCTACAACAAAACCTAGACAGACCACCTTGGTCATGTGGACCGAGTTCTCCATCTACTCTCTCAGCACCAACTTTTCCTTAAACAATCTAAATGTGCTTTTGGCACCTCAAAATTCGAGTACTTGGGCCATCTTGTTGGCAAGAACGACGCTAGGGTAGATCCTAAAAATATTGAAGCTATGCAAGATTGGCCTCACCCAAAGACTCTCAAAAACTTGCAAGGATTTCTGGGCCTAACAGGTTATTATTGCAAGTTTTTTAAGAATTATGGAAAGATTGTGACACCTCTCACTACACTCCTTAAAAATAATTCTTTCATTTGGACCCCAATAGCTGCTTAGGATTTTCAAACCTTGAAGATGGCCATGTGCACCACTCCAGTCCTGGCCCTTCCTGATTTCACAAAGACCTTTGTCCTGGAATGTGATGCTTCAGGGAAAGGTATTGGTGTTCTCCTTATGCAAGAGGGTCGGCCTTTGGCCTTTACCTGCAAAAAACCGTCTAAATGAAATTTGGGAAAATCAATCTATGAAAAGGAAATGTTGGCTATTTTGCATGCTGTTGATTTGTGGCACCCTTATCTATTGGGGAAACGCTTCCAAATTACGACAGACCATCAAAGCCTCAAGTATTTTCTGGAACAACGCATTTCCTCCCCAGAGCAACAAAAATGGGTGAGTAAGCTATTTGGATATGATTATGATATCATTTGCAAGAAAGGAAAAGAAAATGTGGTGGCTAATGCACTTTCCCGAAAATATGAATATGAAGGCTCCTTTTTTTTCTCTCTTCTTCATTGTACCAGATTGGCTCCAAGCCGTTTGCTAGGAATGGCTACATGATCCCAAAAGTTCACATCTGATACAAAAATTGCAGTTCAATTCTCCAGTTTCCCCAGGGTACTCATGGGTCTATGATGATCTTCGATACAAAGGTCGTTTGTATTTAAGTAAAAAATCAAAACTTAAATCCATGGTGCTTTCTGAGCTTCATGCTACACCCACAGCTGGGCACTCCGGGTTTACCAAAACCTATGATAGGGTCAAATGTTCTTTTTTCTGGGATGGTATGAAACAAGACATTCATAATTTTGTGGCCGAATGTGATGTGTGTCAATGCAACAAGGGAGAAACAATCAAATGTTTGGGCACACTGCAACCGCTTCCAATTCCACCCATTATTTGGAGGGATATCTCTATGGATTTTATTACAGGCTTACCTAAATCAGGTAATAAATCAATCATCATGGTGGTATTTTATTTCCTTTCCAAGTATGCTCATTTCTTCGCTCTTCAACACCCATTTACATCATCCACAGTGGCTCAACGTTTCATGGATCAGGTCTTCAAGCTTCATGGCATGCCACATTCTATTGTTTCTGATATCAACCCAACTTTCACTAGCAAATTTTGGCAAGAACTATTCAAGCTACAAGGCACCCAATTGCATCTCAACACATCTTATTATCCCCAGACGGATGGTCAAATTGAAGTGGTCAACAAGTGTTTGGAAACATATCTGAGGTGTTTTGCATCGGAAAAGAAAAATCAATGGGCTCAATGGTTACCCCTAGCTGAATGGTGGTACAACACTTCATACCATACAGATACACACATGACTCCTTTTGAAGTGGTCTATGAACAAAAGCCACCTTCATTTCTCTCATATTTACCAGGTGTCTTGAAGGTATAGGCGGTTGACCAAACGCTTATAGATCGAGAGGATATTATCCGTACCCTCAAAGAGAATTTGGTCATGGCTCATAATCGCATGAAGCAACAAGCAGATCAAGGTCACTCTGAATGTCAATTTGTAGAAGGGGATTAGGTGTTTCTTTGACTGGAACCTTACAAGAAAAATTACCTCAAGGTTGACCATTGTCAGAAGCTGGCACTCAAATTTTATGGTCCTTATACAGTTCTCAAGCGTGTGGGATAGGTGGCCTATCAGTTATCTTTGCCCAGTCTTTCTAAGCTACATCCTATTTTTCATGTTTCATGCTTCCCGAGTTGGACGAAGAAGGCTCCATTTGGCTACAACCACAAGCAGTTTTGGACCAGTGTGAGCATCGCCTGCATCATCGAACCATCAAGGAAGTGTTAGTCTAGTGGAAAGATACAGCTCCAGTAGATGCCACTTGGGAACCAACTACCATTCTACAACAATTTCCACATCTCAAGCCTTGAGGACAAGGCTGTTTTTAAGGGGGCGGACATGTTAGGGATCTAACCCCTTACATAGGTAGAACAATGTATTCCGAAGTAATAAAGGTCAATATTAATAAGGCCTTGCAATAAGGTAGAATAAATCGAATGTAAGAATACATAATAGAAGCTTCTGCTTCTAGAAGGATCTTCCTCTATATGGTTCTCTTGATAGACATATTTAGTATAAATAGGAGTCGAGGGTATGAGAACCCTAGCTTGGATATTATTGTAATAGAGCTCTGCTCGATTGGAGGTTTCCCGCTCGAAGAGGCCCGTGAACATTACTCTCAGTAATTGAAATGCTCTTTCTGGTGTTATTCTGTTATCATTTCAGTATTACTATGGTGTTATTCTGGCTATATTGTTGTTCATCTGCGATTTCTAGCATTTTATTTCTGTTCTGCATACTTTTTATATCTGGAATATTACACCTTGCACTTAGGAGATGATCGTGTTCATGATGGAATTCAATTAGTTTTCAAATAACTTGGTGATGATATTATATATGATGTTGCATTATAGATATATGGGCCTTAATTTGTATGCAAAGGTTGCTTCACTTTCTTTGAGGACAAGTGCTATAAAAGTGGCCTTAAGATCTTTGAGGACTCATCCATATCTTCTTGAGTCTTCCACCACTTTACAAGCCTCTTTATATATTGTGTGTTAGAAAGCATGAAAGAAGTCGGTTGCAAATTTGTATGGACCTCGTACTTTACCTCTAGCCATGTATTTAACAACTCTAAGTTCCACTTATAATGGTGATATCTTGTTCACGAGGAAATAATTATGCTCCTCAAAGACCATACTGGGTATATGTTGGTGGTATAGTTAGTGGATGCCTTTTGTCCTCAACAAGTTCAATGAGAAGGTCACTAAAGTAGTTCATGAGCTCTTTTTATATATCTATGTGGTCGTCTACTATGTTTCCTTGTGCATCTATTATTAAGAAAATTGTATTCTAGTTCCACCTATTCATGGTTGTGCGATTGAAGAAATGCATGTTCTTGTCAACATTTGTGAGCCATCTTACTATATATTTATGCTTCGAGAGGCATTCTTCCTATTTTTTTTTTTTTTTATTTAAATTCTTTCTTGTAGTGATGATTGATGAAGGAGTGCCCTCCTTTGACATGCCCTCCTTCATGATTTGTCTTTGTAGGATGGTCATTTGCTTCTTAAGATGCCATTTATTTTAGAAGATATTTTTGAATTCCTTTACATTCCATTTTTTGTCTTTGGTTTCGAGATACTTTATTTTTTACTAAAAAATTTACATTTTAGTTCCTTGGATGTTTCCTCCCTCATTCCACCATTCAGAAATTATTGCTTGCAATTTGGGGTGTGAAAGCCATAATTGCTCAAATTTGGATGCTATTTATTTTGGTGTTCCTTTGGTATCCCATTGCAGCGAGATGGGCCAATGGTCTGACCTTGCACCTTGTAAGACTTTGATATTGCTGGCTTGAACTTGAGAGAGTCTATAGCTTCCTATCACAACCATCTACTCATAATATTTACACTTGTTCTCTTTTCCCCATCATCCTTGGCTTCACCATCCTTTGTATGGAGGTGGAATTCCACCTTTGTTGACATATATGAACACAAACAATAGAAGGATCTAATAGCAATTTTCCTCTAGAAGCCATGTTTTGTTCCACATTGTCAGTGATTCACTCTAGCAAGAGGAAAAAAAACTTTTACTATCTTTTATGTTGAGGTGTATTTTCTCCTTTGTTGACATTTGTGAGCTAATCCATCTCCCAGGGTCTAGTAGAAATTTGTCTCCCAGTGTCTAGCAAAGATTTACCTCCATAAGCCTCATTTTTTTCTACTTTGTCAATCCTTTATTCCAACAATTTGACTCTGTGAATCACTTAGAACCTTTGATTGAAGCATAATTTGGTTCCAAGTTACTTACATGATTATAAATTAGAGTCTAATTTCACCTAATTCTTTGTGTTTAACATCCCTCACAAGTTCTTAAAAACTTTGAATTGTGATGGATTGTCTTGCTTGACTTTCTTTGCCTACTAAGCTCCTAAATTGCTTTTGGTAGAATTATGGTGGGGGTGCTTGAGAGGGGGAACAATCACAATTACAAGAAGGAACATAGAAATGATCGAATATTTTCTGAGGTCTAAAGGGAAGCCACCACAAGTCTGTTTTTGTGACTGATATAGGATTGTTTAAAGCTCTGTTCATTATCACTAAAAATTCTGATTTCTCTGCTAAATTTAAGGCTAGATTTAGAACATATTTCATGCTCTTTTAATGTTGTTGTTTGGAAGGTTAGATTAGGAAACGTTTGTTGTCCATTCACTTCTTCTTACAACCAATAAAACATGAAATACACCTCTAGATCTTTTTCACTTACATGTTGATATTGAAATATGCAAACCACAAGAATTTAACACATGCAATTTTTGGTCAATGTGACCCTAGAAAAACCCACATAGGGAAAACCAGTGAAGAGTAAATATAATATGGAGCTTGAAGAAAAAATTATCACAACAGAGATAAGAAGTTTTCTACAACCAAACTTATCTCAAATTTAACAACAAAATACTCCTTGAAATCTGAGCCAACTTTTCCTTGAAGTTTGTACCCTCTTCTCCTTTACTTAAGTTCCCTAAGTCACTTTATGTTAATAAATTCACTTTATGATTAATGAGCTCATAAAGGAACTTTGAATTTATAACATAAAGTAAAGTGAGGGATGGGTACTTTCTCCCCTTCATTGTTAGGCAGATCAATAACACTAGGGAACTGAAGATTTTCAGGTCCTATCAAGCTTGCCTACTGGGTCTGTCTTTGACCATAGTTAGGCTCTAAGTTTCAATTGTTATGTAAAGAGTTTGCTGATGTTTTAGGACAACCAATAGTCCAAGAACTTCTTGCTGATTTGTTATGGTTGCACTTCCAATTTTAGGTGCTCTGGCATGTAGTTTTAGTAACCATAAGTTAGCACATGCATACTAAAATAAGTAAAACACACCTAAAGATATTTACAACTGAAAATACACAGATCTGAGAGATCAACACATGCATTTTTGTACACAGGTATTTTTGGTCAACATGACCGTGTATAAAACCCCCCAAGGAAAACCAGTTTGGGATATATGTCTATATAATGATGATCAAAGCAAGAGATACAACAAGTAATGAAATACAATGGAACCTGTATACATAGCAAGCTCCTCACGAAACTTGCCACAAGAACTAGAGAAAGAAGTGCCCAAACTATGGTGTACCCTCTCCCTTCGTTTCCCTCTACACTGAACTGACGATCCCTAGCTCATCTGTGATCCAATGAAGAAATCCTTCCAAATAAATGTCCTCTCCTGTGCTGCCTCTCCACTGAAACTGTCAGAGCTCGAATCCTCCAAGAAGATATGCTACTAGGTAGCTACCAGTCCTCTCAACATGTGCACCCTCCTCCTAGCAGAAATGATCACCATAAATAAATAGAGCCATAAATTGAATGTCTCTCTCCACAGAAACAAGAGCCCAAGCTCTCCTCTCCCTATGCATCAGACCTCATCTTAATCTAACAAGTCCTCCTTCTCTAATGAGAATATGAAGGATAATAAATGTGCCCTCCTCTCCTAGATGTGCCTCTCCTCCATGAAAATGCTCCCTCTCAGAAATGGAAGCTATGGCTCCATGGAAATAATCTCCATGCAAGTTCAAACCAACCAAGAGCCTCTCCTTAAGCTCTCAAGGGTTTTTCTCAAACCCTCATAAAGTGCGCCCTCCTTCTCATCAAGAAATGCACCCCTCTTCTCTTCTCCAAAACTCACAAGTGAAGAATGAGTCTCCAAAAAACACTTTACCCTCTCGTTAGCCTCCTTGAGCCAACCCTAAAAGATCAATGGCCTAGATTAGATCTAGCCAAGTCTAATCAATGGGTGAGATCTCATCCTAAAATCTCACGAAGGATATCCACTTTCCTTGGTTGCTTTATGTCTATTAATTCACCCACATTGTGAATTAATTGTCACTTTATGACTTAAGTGACATATTTCACTTTTGACTTAAAACTCCTAAGTCAAAGTGAAATTAGAATCATAAATTAAAGTAAAAGGGTAATAGTGTTCCCCCTTTGTGCTTAGAGACTCATAAGCACATGGGGACCACTTTCCAAGGTACCCAAATCTCAATAGGGACCACTTCCCAAGATACCAAAACTTAACAATGATATGTACAGAATTAGAAAGCAATGCAAATGGTGATGAGTTTGACTCCATGGGAGTTGAGGTAATTTTAAATGGAAGTATTTGACAGAATTGGAGGCATAGATGAGGCTTTATGGATCAGACATTGAATTGATTATGAGTCGATGCTTTGAATTTGAATGAAAAGAGGTGGAAATTTTGGGGAAGATGTGTTGATATTGTCAAATTCTTCCAGAAAAGAAGCAACAACAACAAAATATATGAAGAATACTTGACTAACTTCGTGCTCCAAATTCATATAAAAAGTACACACCAAAATTGGCATGGATATCGGGCATGAAACTCTCTCCTCCTAATTTTTGAAACTTTCAAAAATTGTATTTTTGAATGTATAAATGGATTCAACATAATGAAAAACCTCTAGGAAACTCAGATTATATATACTTAACCACTCAAATTTGCAAATCCAACAATTTCTCATCGGATTCCAAAATATAGATCATTTAGACTACATCCTTTCAAAATGGACATGTCATTTAATTACTTATGTGGGTCCTATGTGTGTGGTTTTTGGGTTCATTTTTAGCTACGTTTGATTAAGATTTAATCCCTTTCTCATTAAATAACATACACAACCTTCTAAAGTTGATGAAAACATTCATGTAATTAGGAGTTTCTGGGAAAGGAAAGAATAGAGCCAACTTGCCCTTCCTTGCCTTCTAGAAACCCCAATTTTTTTCCCACATGATTTGTGTCACTGACTCTTTGGTTTTGTTGGTTGGGCTCACATCTTGCGAAATAGTGTTGCCCCTCCTTTGTGTGCACTACATTCTTTTCTTCACATTTCCTCATGTGGTTCCCCATCTTGACAACTTGCTTTGCCTAGCCTTTCGTCCCCCTATTTACCAACTCCTCTTGCCTTGCATTTGGACTCCCTTCGTTGATGTGGGCTCTCCCTCTTGCCATGCCTTTGAGTGCCTATATTTTCATCTCGCCTTGGTGTGCCGTAGCGAAACCCCGTGTTTGCGTTGGCTTTGGGAAACCCCAAGTTTCTTCCCAGATGTGAGTTGTGTCACTGGCTCCTCAGTTTTGTTGGTTGGGCACTCCTCTTTATTACTCGAATTGCCTTTGGGTTCCCCTCTTTCCAACTTGCCTTGCATTGCCTCTGGAAACCCCAAGTTTGCCTTACATTTGGGAAACCCCAAGGTTTTTTCCCACCGCACCCGTGCTGCTGGTTCTTTCGGTTTTGTTGGTTGGGCGCTCCTCTTGCCAACATGACTTGCCTTTGGGTGCTCCTCTTGCCAACACGACTTTCCTTTGGGCGCTCCTCTTGCGAAATTTATGAAACTTTATGCAACTTATACAACAATGCAACTTATGCAACTATGCAACTATATGCAAGTTTATGCAACTATGGAACTTATGCAATGTATGCAACTATGCAAGTTATGCAAATTTATGCAACTTTATGCAACTTTATGCAACTATGCAACTTTATGCAACAATGCAACTTATGCAACTTTATGCAACATGCAACTTATGCAACTTTATGGAACTGATGCAACTTTATGCAACAATGCAAATTATGCAACTATGCAACTATATGCAACTATATGCAAATATGCAACTTATGCAACTATATGCAACTATATGCAACTATATGCAACTTTATGCAACAATGCAACTTATGCAACTATATGCAACTATATGCAACTTTATGAAACTATGCAACTATGCAACTATATGCAACTTATGAAACTATGCAACTACGCAACTATATGCAACTATAAAAGAGAAGGCTCACACCCCAAAGCATACCAAGATAACAATAATGGGATGCCAAGTATGGTATGAATCAAGTAAACAAGGACCCCAATAAGTTTGTTACATACAATAGAATCAAGTATATTGTCCAAGCAAAACATGGGTTCCCTAAATATTTGCTCGCTAATTTATCTTCTCATTTTTTCGAGTGTTGGTACCACAAACTTATATTCGCACGATAACTTATATTCTTGTTTTAATGAGTGTAGGTACCACCAAATAGGTATCTTTCGGATATATCTTCCTCGAGTGATGATCAAGATATATTAAGAGAGGTTGAAAGTGAGACATGTTGTACTAGATCTACCAGTTCTAGATCAACTAGATCTGAAAAGGTAAGGAAAAGATTTCGTATACGCATGCAATTTTTTATTGCCAATGGAGGGTCATGTAATTATGATGCTGGGAGCATAGGTGACATTGAGTTTCCCTTGAGGTATAGACATCTAGTGCAATGATGGGCAGCTAAGGAGCTACCTGAAGTGAACACAGATTTCTTCATCAGTGGGAGGATGTATCACATTGCTCCTTCATCCTTACATGGATTGGGGTTATTTTCCATGGATGGCATAAAGGTTGGCTATGGAACTGTAACTGAATTGATGGAGTATGTTGGACCATTATACAAATACAATCATTGGTTGATGTTGGTCTAATATACACGATGTATGCAAAGATACAAAGTTGCCGCAAATTATATACAACTAGTAGATAACAATCAAAATAAAGGGGAAACTATGTATATTGATGGAAGGCCAAAAACTACTGGAAACATTGTGGGCTTTATAAATAGTACACGACCAGTGGCAACAACTAAAAGATCCAATTGAATATTTGAGGGACGTGAAGGAAATCGTATATTTGTATGTGCAACAAAAACAATAGTTCCAAGTGAAGAGTTGTTGATCGATTACAACTTAAATCAAATAGATGGAGGGGGTGAAGCTATGGGGGTAAATATCTTACATACCATTCAACTCAACCTTTGATCAATCATTGTTATAATTTATTGCTGCAATATTTCAATTTTTTACTACATATATTTCATTTTTCATTATTTATTTTATGATATTATTGCAATATTTCATTTTCTTAATGTTACAATAACTTTCATAAATCTTGTTGATTAATTTATTGTGTCAACATCTGTCCATGGTGACCGTGATAAATCACACGCTACATCTATCCAGGGTGACTGTGGAAAATCACTCGCTACATCTATCCAAGGTGACCGTGGAAATGCACTCGTTGTGCCTCGACAGGTAAATGTTAAATATAGTAACAACGTATTACTACAACAACTAAATTTCTGAAATTTCATTATTAATTTGTTTTTTTTTTGATATTACTGTAATATTTCATTTTTTTAATGTTACATGTGAATTTCATAACTTTTGATGATTGATTTATTGTGTCAACTTCTATCTAGAGTGACCGTGGAAAATCACCCGCTACATCTATCCAGGGTGACCGTGGAAATGCATCCACTGTGCCTTGGCAGGTAAATGTTAAATATAGTAACAACTTATGACTACAACAACTAAATTTTTGAAATTTCATTATTTTTTTTTCTGATATTACTACAATATTTCATTTTTTTTTAATGTTATAGGTGAATTTCATAACTTTTGTTGATTGATTTATTGTGTCAACTTCTGTCCAGGGTGACTGTGGAAAATCACCCGCTACATTTGTCCAGGGTGACCGTGGAAAGGCACCCGCTGTGCCTCAATAGGTAAATGTTAAATACAATAATAACTTATGACTAGAATAACTAAATTTCTCAAATGTTAAAGTTCATCTCATTAATTTTATTCATCAATGTATTGTGGCATGGTCAAAGTGGGAAGACACCCACTGAGGATCTTGATGAGGACAAAATATTTTATTCCATTGACCCAATATGAATTGTCGCAAAGGCCTTGAAGAAGGAAAACATAGAATATCTAGGTTTGTTTCACAAAATACCCTTGTCATAAGAGGATAGGGAAAGAATTGTAGAGCTACAAAATTTAATAACTAATTTTGGGGTAAGTTGCATCTTCACATATTTTTATTAGCTATGAAAATTTCATATTTGTTTTTTTGTTTTATATTTTCTATCTGATCTGATAAAGTAAATTTTTCTGTTTGTAGGAGTTTTTAAACCCAGTGGCCCAACTGGAACTTGTCGATCCTGCAACTTCTATAGGTAGCAGTGATGGTCCAATGCAACAAAAAAGTTGACATAACAAAGCACAAGTGAGGCTTTTTGACACTCCCAAGGTTCCCCTCGAATCCATTGATGAGCACAATGATGTTGACCGGCATGACACGCCGGAGCATGATGAGCCGAAGCTTGAGACTTCGCATGACTCTGGAGAGGAACATACTGTAGATGGAGAGGACACTATTATGCATGGAGCAGAACGAATTAAAAGCATCAGATCACTAGATCTCACCTTTTTGGTGGATGACACATGTGTTCCGATCAAGATTCAGAAGATTACAGGTATTTGTTAATTAATTGATTCATTTTTACCATGAAATTGAAATGGACATTTGTTGAGATTATTATAAATTAATGGATACCACATTTCTGCAGGAAACAATGTTTTCTATAGAAACTTGAATGACAAAGCCTTGGAGTTGTTTGGCCCCACCATTCACATATGGTGGAATGGCCAAAATAGAAAAAAGAAAGATGAATTGATAGAGAACATGGTAAACTTGTTTAGCAATACATTCAACAAGAAAGTGGTTACAAAGTTAGTCGACGAGAATTTAAAATATACCAGGGCCGAATATAGGGAGAAATTGCAATTAGACCTCAAGCATGAGCGCCCTCCCATGGTTCCGGAGAAAGAGTGGAAGGCCCTGATAGAGGATGCAAAGGAGAGCTTGTTTAAAAAACAAGGAAGACATCCACGAGTTGGTCAAGAAAGGTACAACACATGTGATATTATTAGTGAAATATGGTCATTTATGTTTTTCTTTCTTGTTTTAAGTAACAATTCTGATATCTATTTTTTTTCAAAAATTACATATATAGGCTACATGACACCTCCAAAGAAACCAAGGTTAGAATGGAAAATCACGGGAAACATAAACTAGGCCAGGGTGGCTATGGAAAACTAAAAGGCTGAATCATAAGAATTAAATGATTAACTATGGTTAATATTTATTTAAAAGTAGCGAACAAATATCTGTTTTTGTTATTGGTAATTTTAATGGTGTTATGCATTCCAGTTAAATATATTCGACACTGCTGCCATCGAGGAGGACCTAAATCTTGGTTACAAGCATGGTTTTAAAAGTGTGATTGAATATAGAAAAATATTGGGGAAGACTCCAATCTCCCCAGCCACGCAGGTAAATAAAATGAATAAGGAAACCACAATAACATGCTTGTAAAGTCTATTCATATTTTATTATATCACCCTTAACTAAGCATTTATGTTTGTTTTCAAGCAACAATGCCACTGCAACAGTGAATCTATCAGTATTCAGCAGACACCACATCATACAAGGGTGCACATGTCCAATGATAGTGGGGAGCAGAGTACCCATTCCGATATGTATGCTTCAAAATTATAAATATTTACTATGATTGTAAATATTTATTTCCTGACTTATACTTATATATTATCTTCTCAAAATTGAAGAGCATGTAGCTTAGGAGGGTGAACAACAAGAGGAACCAAGTGGACAAGCAATTAACGCACCAACTGTCACAGCTACACAGACAGGTAGAGAGAAATAATGTAATGTTAATCAAAATAATGAATTAGTTATTTCAATTATATTTCAACATATTGATATGATAATTTTCGTTGTTGCAGTTCATGACCCTGCACAGATGCCTCAACACCCTTCTCAACGACGTACCATAATTATGGTACATGAGCACATGTAAACACAAACAATAGAAGGATGGGGCGCAAGAAATACAATGCCAAAGGATGATTACGATACCCTAATTGTCAATTTTAGGAATGTAAAAAAACATAAATCAAAGAAAAATTAGATGTATAAATTCATGACTTGTATTTGGATGTTTATCGATGTTTCTAGTATGAAAAATTGTTTATATGAATTACAACATTATGCTTCAATTTTTATATGTTCATATATTTTGATGACTATCCTAATTATGCATGAATGTCTATATGTTTTCTATATAAACAAAACCATTTGTTGGGTATGGGGAATTGAGAGCGATGTGAAGGGGGGAGGGGACATATGAGCTTCCACCTTCACGTGGTTGGCCTTGTTCAATAGAGAATAACCTATTCTCGAAATAAAGATAAGCTCATTAAGGTATGCGACCACTTAAATTTTTTCTAGAGTATTTTACATAACTAAATGCATGTTTATTTGCTTATATATTATTTAATCATATAAAGAGTCTGTCTTTTATGATTCATGCAGGTCTTGGTGATGGAAATGCATCTCATAGAAAAATCTTATCAAGTTGTATGGGTTAATGGATCCGGCGAAAGGACAATGATAAGGTAAGGGTTTTGGCGTGTTTTTTAAAGTAGGCTTTATACTAGTAAAAGTTCACAATCCTCTAGAAATGATAGAATTTTATTTTTGGTAGACAAGCATCAATTGTTTTAACAAAGTATGAATCATAGACAGTGGGAAAACCTTTTTTTGTATTCTTACATTGACCAATACAACTATAAAATATTTTTAGTACAAAATCTTAACCACACACACACACACACACACACACACACACACACACACACAT
>JZKD02S1718069.1:72638-82970 GCA_000966675.3 Picea glauca
AACAATTGAAACTCATTCACATTCCCTCTCAGACTTCTATTCAACCATGAAATCACATACACAACATATAAAAGCAAATGTATGACAAAAAGAAAACATTCATGAGCATAACATCATAATTACACAGAGAATAACACAACCATGGAATTGAATCAAAGGCTTTTCTATTAATTCAATGTCTGTACATGGGTGTTCTTCATACAGTTCTCTGCATGCTATTCTCTTCTGAATACTCTCAAAAATTCAGAATAATGTTACAATGTACAAAGGAGGGTGTCTATAATCTGTTTCCCTCTTGTGCTCTAAAGCTATCAAATCCAGAATTAAATTCCTATCTAACAACATTAACTATATTAAATGCCTCATCTACCTAAGGACGAGAGCTATCCGCTCAAGGTCCATTACAATATACAAAGTGTGCTTTCAATAATGTCTTCATTAAAGATTTGCACAACAACTTCTAAGTGAAATTCAAAAAGAAATTATGCTGGCTTGTCCAGCTGTCTCACGCTTTCTGCGCTGGCTCACTTGACGTGGGCGATGCTCCTGCATCATACTCCCTCGCTTGAAAAATTTCATGGGCTCCTGTCCATGAGCTTCTGCACGGTCTGTCCATGCTTCCGTATGACTGCTTCACTCTCCCAGCTAGCATATTCCACTGGGTGACCCTTCCATTTGACCAGATACTTGAAGTATTCTTTCCTTCGGGTCTTTTTACCCAACCTCCTGTCCAATATGCACTCCATCTGCGGCTTCTCTGCAACTGGTAATTGTTTCATCCACTGGATTACTGGCTCTTCAGTTTCAATCTCTTCTTCTCCATCCCTGTATGGGTATAAGTATGCGATATTGAATATCAGAGATATCCCGATGCCATCCGACAACTCAATTTCATAAGCATTTTCTTCGAATTTCTTCAGGACTCTGCATGGCCCAATTTTATTCATCTTTAATTTGTTGTATGTTCTCCTTGGGAACCTTTCTTTCCTCAGATGCGCCAGAACTAGATCTCCAACTTCAAACTGAAGTTGTCTCCGATGCTGGTCTTCTCTGCGCTTATACTCCTGATTTGATTTCAGCAACCGCTCCTTCACCTGACTGTGAAGTTCTCTCATTGCCTCAGTGAATCCTTCTGCACTAGAACTTCTAGTAGCAGTCTGTTCTGAATCTCGCAATTCAGATACTCCTGTCGGCTGTGTGCCATACACAATCTGAAATGGACTTCTGCCTGTACTCCGATTCAGTGAATCATTGTATGCAAACTCTGCCTATGGAAATACGTTGTCCCAACTGTTGTGGTGCTCTGTCACCAAGCTTCTCAGCAAGTCTCCTAGACTTCTGTTGACCACTTCCATCTATCCATCCATCTGAGGATGATAAGAAGAACTAAACGCCAGATTAGTTCCTAGATTCTTCCATAGCGTCCTCCAAAAATGCCCTATAAATTTAGTATCCCTATCCGAAACTATGCTTTTCGACAATCCATGAAGTCTAATGATCTCTTTGAAAAACAAGTTTGTGATGTGAGTCGCATCGCTGGTCTTCTGGCATGGAATAAAATGTGCCATCTTCGAAAACCTGTCCATGACCACAAAGATCGAATCAACACCTCTTTGTGTCCTTGGCAAACCCAATACAAAATCCATGCTTATCTCCTCCCATGGCCTCTCTGGTATGGGCAATGGATGATAAAACCATGCATTCTGCTTTCTCCCTTTCAAATGCTGACAAATCCTACATCTGTCAATGAAACTTTTGACATCTGCACACATCCTTGGCCAAAAATATGACTCATTCAACTTTGCAAATGTTTTGTCATGGCCAAAATGTCCTGCCAATCCACCACTGTGTTTCTCTTTTAACAAGTTCTCCCTCATGGAGCATTTTGGAATACATAGTTTATTGCCTCTGAACAACAATCCTTCCTAGATCATATAATCTATCCAAGGAATCCTATCTCTGAGAAATGGATTCTCAGTTGCTTCATACGCTTCTCCAAAATCTGCATCTCCTGCGTACATGTCCCTGAGATTATCAAAACCCAATGTTTTGACTCGGAACTCCTGCAACAACAAAAATTTCCTGCTCAAAGAATCAACCACTTTGTTAGCAGTACCCGAAATATGCTTAATCACAAATGTGAAATTCTGCATGTACTCTACCCATTTTGCATGCTTTTGATTCAACTTCTCCTGCTGAGTCACAAATTGTAATGCATGATTATCACTGTATAACACAAATTCTTTTGGGATCAAGTAATGCCTCCACTTTTTTAACGCATGTATGATAGCATAAAATTATTTATCATACGTGGATTATTTCAGTTTCGCTTCATCCAACTTCTCACTGAAATATGCAACTGGCATGTCTTCTTGACTCAAGACCGCTCCTATGACATACCCACTCGCATCACATTTTACCTGAAATGTTTTCTGAAAATCTGGTAACACCAACACTGGTTGCTCCATGATCTTTCGCTTGAATAGATTGAAGCTCTTCTCAGCCTCAGTTGTCCAGTGAAAATATTTATGCCGCTTCTTCACTGTGTCCATCATCGCTGTGCTAATTTCACTAAAATTCCTGATGAACTTCCGGTAGAAACTAGCTAAACCATGAAAACTTCTCACCTCGAAAATATTCCTCGGTGATGGCCAATTCTTGATCACTTCTACCTTATCCGGATCCATCCTCAACTCATTTTCCGAAATAACAAAACCCAGGAAAATGAGCTCTGTCTTCATAAATGAGGACTTCTTCACATTAATCAAGAGCTTCTCCTGCTGTAGCTTCCTCATTACAATGGCCAAATGCTTCAGGTGTTCAGCCACTGATCTGCTGTATATCAATATGTCATCCAGATAAACAATGACAAAATTCTTGATGAATTCCCTCAGGACTTCATTCATCAACCTCATAAACGTACTCGGTGCATTCGTCAAACCAAATGGCATGACTAGCCATTCGTACAAACCCTCGTTTGTCTTGAATGCTGTTTTCCACTCATCGCCTTCTCTCATGCGAATCTGATGATATCCACTCTTCAAATCAATATTTGAAAAATAATTTTCCCCACTCAGGCAATCCATCAGATCATCCATTCTCGGCAGTGGAAACCTGTACCTGATGGTTATTTTGTTGATCGCTCTTGAATCAGTACACATCCTCCAGCCTCCATCCTTCTTCGGACTGAGCACTATCGGTACAACACATGGACTCAAGCTTTCCCAGACCAATCCTTTGTCCATCAAATCCTAGACCTGCTTCTTGAACTCCTCATTCTCTTGCGGCGTCAACCAGTACACGGCTTTATTTGGCAAACTAGCTCCTGGTATGAGGTCTATGTGATGACTCACACTTTTCACCGGTGGCAACGAATGAGGTAATTCATCCACTATGATGTCAGTGAACTCTTCCAGCAGTTATTGAACCTCATCTGGTAAATCATCCACTCTTTTTCTAGTCAAAAAAATTCTTGGCTTCCTAACTACAAAGAATTGTGGATCTTCTTTCTTCTTAATCTCTGTAAGAAGCTCCTTCCCACTCATGAGAAGTACTGTGTTGCTTACCTCCAGCTTCACCTCCTTATCCTTTATCGGAAGCAACATATGGGTTCTCCCATTTTTCTCCAGGGTGTATGTGTTCATTCTCCCATCATGAATCACATTTCTGTCATATTGCGATGGTCTACCCAGCAATAAATGACATACATCCATGGGAATAACATCACATAAGATCTTATCATTATACCCACCTATCTTGAATTCAACCAAGCATTGTTTCGTAATAGTTACCTGGTGTCCTTTCTATAGCCATGAAACTCTATATGGACTGGGATGATCAGTCGTCTCCAGCTCCAATTTCTCTACCATCTCTGTGGATACGAGATTATCTGTGCTACCACTATCAATAATGACCTTGCATACCCTATCCTTGGTCTTGCAAGCTGTCCTGAACAATATGGTCCTTTGAACCGAATTCTCCACCTCTTTCTCGGGTGTCAAAAGAAATTTTCGCATCATAAGCGATCTTCCGCCTTCTGTGTCTTCGGCCTCAACATCTCGCCTCTGCACTTCGGCGATGTGAGCTTCTCCGATGTTCTTCTTTTTCTCTGGACACTCATACGACTTGTGCCCATTCTTCCCACATGTAAAACATGTGATAACTCCACCTCTTCCTCTGCCTCGACCTCTGGTACAAGGAAAAGTATTTCCATCCGCATATCCTCCACTCTGCTCTGTATGCTTCCCTCTCTGTTCAACATGTGGCCCTCGCTGTGAGGTTCCACCTCTTTCAACTTTACCCTGAGGTTTCTTCCATTCCTCCTTGGGCTTCTGGAATTTGTCCTGGGTAACTGCTTTGCCTCTGGGCTGACTTCTGCCTCGCCCTCACTGTCCTTGCTTACGGCTCAGCTTCTCCTCGGCTTTCAGAGCCAATTGATAAGCATCTTCCACCGTTCAGATGGTTAGCATGCTTAATTCATCCTGAATGTCATATCTCAGACCATTCAGATATCTAGCAACCTTCTCATCATCGCTCTCCCGATGACCTGCTCTAATGTTCAGTAGATAGAATTACTCAGTGTATTCTTTCACTGTCATCAACTTTTGTCTCAGGTTTTGCATTCTCCTGAACAGAGTAATCTGGTAATCTCTCAGGATGAACTTCGCTTTCATCTTCGCGATCATCCGATCCCAGCTTTTGATCTTTTGCTTGCCTTTGCAGTGTCTGTCAGCTTGTAGCTCGTCCCACCACAATGCTGCATGTCCCTTTAAGCGTGTGACATCATGCCTGACTTTCTTATCCTCTTTGATATCCTCATAATCGAAGTAGGTGTCAAGAGCTCTAATCCAATCTAGCAGCTCTTCTGCATCTAGATTTCCCTCATAGACTGGAATGTCAATTTTCACCTTCGCACCCATCCTCGCAATGGCTTTGATCAACCTCTCGGTTGATGCATCTTCTGCTGTGACCTCTTCTTCATGTCCATCTTCCTCTTCAACTTCAGAATCACTAAGATCCCCTGCATCAACTCTGCATTTCTGAGCTGTCTCCATGTCTTCGAGTCTTGCTCGGAGATCTCTCATCTGTCTCTCCATTTCTGGATTTCCTGTTGGCCTGCCTCTTCTTCTCACCTCCCTGTCTTCTGGATCAGGTGACTGCCTTTCTCTCCTCGACGGCATGACGAAATCTCTTTATTTCCTACATAAAGAAAATATATTCCCGCTCTGATACCAAACCTGACGCAGCCGCACCCCTCGGAGCACGTCCGCTTCTCTGGGACCTTATTTCTTCTCGGCCCAAAGAACTCAAAGGTTCTTCTGATTCCCTATCGGGAATCTTCCCTACCCACATATTCTCTTCATGCAACCCTCCTTTTCTGCACTCGGAGGATCGGAACTTCGTGACTTTGCAAGTTCACTGTCGATATCTAGGTTCTCAAACCCCCGAGACCCGAGATGTCAGTCAACGCTGACTTTTTCCCTCCGCTGTTGGGACTTCACTCTATCGCGTCTTCGCAACTTGCAACACCAAACACTTAAGTTTCCAACCTCCGATACGTGAGACGCCGAGATGCATAACTCGCGATCTCGCTCCCTCGCGACTTCGCTACTCGCAAGGTCAATTAGCTTCTATATCAACTCCTGATACCTGAGATGCTGAAACGCTAATATCTCGCGTCACCTGACACGTCACCCTGCTGTGGCCCACACTATTTACACAATCCGTTGGGACTTCGCCTCTCGCGCTATCGCGATTCCCGTGGCCTAATATTCTGCTCCTTTCTTGCGAAACCCTGATAGCTGGTCTCGCAACGGATCCAACGGCCCTAGCTATTTTGGATCAACGCTCTGTCTGTCCTAAGCTTCGAACCTTCTCCGTGCTTTCACTGCAACCTTCCTGCAACTCCGAGAGATCAAATGACCCACAGATCTTCCCGAAACCTCCTTGGAGAGATTCGTCTGTCCGTCCTTTCCAAATGAACTCTAAGAAATGACGAGGCGCTCTTTCGCAGAACTCGTCACCTTGCGCACAAATCTGCGACTCTCTTTACAAGTCTTCCAGGCATGACTTTATCTAAACTATCCTTTGGCGAACTCGAAAGGCCTATCCTTCCTGAGCTTCCCACGACTTTAATTCTTCTCAGGAAACCTTTTGCGTGCACTCCTTGTGGCAACCCTTCAACCTTGACTAAGTATTGAAGCCTTCGATCCTGCGCACTCCTGCAGCAGAAATATTTCAATCCCTTTTGCTCAGAATCGCAACTCTGAGTCTTCGTCTAGCCTGCGCATGCCTTGCATGACTCTGGTGCTAAATCTGCACTTCTGAGATGAATGAGAACAAAAGCTAACTCTAATCGAACCCTACTGTCAACGCACTCCTTTCGAACAATTCAACTACACTCCTTGCAGGAATCTCTTGGCTCAATTAGAGAAACAATTGAAACTCATTCACATTCCCTCTCAGACTTCTATTCAACCATGAAATCACATACACAACATATAAAAGCAAATGTATGACAAAAAGAAAACATTCATGAGCATAACATCGTAATTACACAGAGAATAACACAACCATGGAATTGAATCAAAGATTTTTCTATTAATTCAATGTCTGTACATGGGTGTTCTTCATACAGTTCTCTGCATGCTCTTCTCTTCTGAATGCTCTCAACAATTCAGAATAATGTTACAATGTACAAAGGAGGGTGTCTATAACCCGTTTCCCTCTTGCGCTCTAAAGCTATCAAATCTAGAATTAAATTCCTATCTAACAACATTAACTATATTAAATGCCTCATCTACCTAAGGACAAGAGCTATCTGCTCAAGGTCCATTACAATATACAAAGTGCGCTTTCAATGATGTCTTCATTAAAGATTTGCGCAACAACTTTAAGTGAAATTCAAAAAGAAATTATGCTGGCTTGTCCAGCTGTCTCCCGCTTTCCGCGTTGGCTCGCTTGACGTGGGCGATGCTCCTGCATCACACACTCTCAGATACTCTCTTCTCCACATTAGCTTATATAACACATTTCAAATTTGAAAATTTAAAAAATTATATTCAAATGATTATATAACACATTAAATTTAAATGATTTTAAAACATTAAATGATACCTGTGAACTCCCACCCTCTTCAAACTCTTCCAATGAGAATTGAGACAAGCTAGCCCAAGTACCAGTAGATGGAACAGAGAGCTGTCAACAACACAACTAAGAACTAAATCGAGGATTCAACGTGTTCACAATTATACAAAATTATAAATGTTGTTGAACTCTTATTCAAAAGAGTGGAGATTGAACAACTATTAGAAAAAACATACCCGATTCAATCCATCCAAATTCAAACTTGTCGAATCAAGTCCCCTACTGACTGGAGATTCGTTTAACATATCTCCAAACTGCAATTGATGGCAAGAAGAACTCGATTATTTCTATAGAGACAAGGATATATAAATCTAGAACTCGAAGTAAACTATCATAAAATGTGTCAAAATTTGCCTAATAGATCAGATAGCAATCTGCGATTCAGGTCATCATTTGGAATGACCTTCTTCCAACCACCCCGACAAAAATTTGCATACTCCAAAACTTCTTCTGTTGACATTGCTTCTAAGTCTGCATTTATTTTATCAACAAATGTGTCCTAGGAATTGGCTTCTACTCACTGACGCTTCATGCCAACATCAATACCATAAAACATAGCTTTCAAATTTTCCCCGATTGCAGTCCTGGCCTCTTTGCCAACTTCTAATGTAGCCTAGAAATCTGAAAGTGATGCAAATACGAGGTACTAAAGGTTGTGGAGGACTTGGAAATGCTGCACTTCGATATGCCCCTTTTTGATCATACGTATGTCCTTTACCAGTCCCATAATATTTGGATGGTAGACTAGTATAATCCGGGTGCATGTGCAAGAAAAACTCCACAAAAAAATGTCTTGGAAAATATTGTGGAACCTCATCGTTCCATGACAATTTCCCATATGCCGCCAAAAATATGTTATATAGATGACCGACAAAGTCAGGGTGCTTAAAATATTGCACCTTCAACATTTTCCGCTTTTGGCCCTCTTTGAAATTGAACATGGAGATGGTGTCTTCTTTTGAAACTCTATTTTTTACTATCTCCCATTTATCAGGACCCATCACCTATGACTTTCGTCGCCTCATTAGATCGATGAAACTGTCAGTGGTTGGCCCCATCTTATGATATGCATCCATAAAGTTTTCTAGTGAATGCAAAATAATTTGCAAACTTTGTTTGCTCTCCTGAGGAAGTTCCAAGACCACCAAATCATTTTCCAGCCTCTTTTTAACACCTGAGCATCGCTCAAGTGTCATTGCTTTTGTATTCCCTTCCCAGGGAAGTTCATCGCCAACTTCTGAAGGATAGGTGGATGTTGGCGTGTAATCTTCTGCTTCTTCATAACGCGACCTCCTAAATCCACCTTCACCCTCTACACCGACATTTGAATCTTCATGACAACCACTCTCATTGTCGCCCCTTTCTCTAAATTGATTTCCTACACACACATTTGAAAGTAACTTCAAGATTTAACCTCACATAAATTTAAATACAAAAAAATTCAACAAAAATAAACAAAATTTAAGAAACTTACCAGAAATATTCTCTTGTCCAGATCTATTCACTACATTCTCAGGTGTAGGAGTGTTGATGCGCAACCTATCTAAGAAGGATGCATCCATAACATTGGTTTGAGCAGGTTCTACAACTGATATATTTAAAAACTTGTTTGAAAATCTCCTCTGACGAGATTGTTGGTGCTCACTCAGAGTCTCAGTTGAAGGAGTTCATGTTCTTCCTTCTTGAGAATGCCTAGAGCATTTGCGAGGAATGTTTGGATAATCTCGTGTCGACATCACTTCTCAATATCTATCCACAATGAAGAGTTTATTAAAAAAAATCCAGAGATGTACACAAAAAAGAAATTAAAAACACAAAGATAAATCAAATTTTTAAACAATCAAGCCACAAAGGTACTCGCTCATTAGAAGGCACAAATACTGGTCATTCAGCCATGAACCAATCAACTAAAATATAAGTAAGGGGTCCATAGACAACATGGCTGATTCTTATCCTTCACTCATCATCCATGCACAGAAAAGCAGGGCATTTGAATCTATAGGTCTTTAAACACCGAAGTGACGACTGTCAATTCGACTCCTGGCTGACTGCTTAGGCATGGACTGATGACTAAAGGGATAAGTGACAAAAGATAAAACCACAAACTTTTCACAATAATCAATAAAACCCACACATATAAGTCATTGAAATCAGAAGTTGGGTTTTCCAAGGGACTTCCATTCCACTGAGAGGTTTATCATTCACAATCCACATCAAAGAAGAAGACACAAAAAATAAACATTCAACCATGATTCAATCAACTAAAATATAAGTAAGGGGTCCATAGACAACATGGCAAATTCTTATCCTTCACTCATCATCCATGCATAGAAAAGCAGGGCATTTGAATCTATAGGTCTTTAAACATCGAAGTGACGATCGTCGATTCGACTTCTGGCCGACTACTTAGGCAAGGATTGATGACTAAAGGGATAAGTGACAGAAGATAAAACCACAAAATTTTCATAATAATCAATAAAACCCACACATAGAAGTCATTGAAATCAGTGGTTGGGTTCGCCAAGAGAATGTCATTCCACTGAGAAGTTTATCATTCACAATCCACATCAAAGAAGAAGACGCAAAAACTAAACATTCAACCATGATTCAATCAACTAAAAGATAAGTAAGGGGTCCATAGACAACATGGTAGATTCTTATCCTTCACTCATCTTCCATGCACATAAAAGCAGGGCATTTGAATCTATAGGTCTTTAAACAACGAAGTGATGACCGTCGATTCGGCTCCTGGACGATTGCTCAAGGAAAGGACTGACGACTAAAGGGATAAGGGACACAGGATAAAACAACAATCTTTTCATAATAATCAACAAAACCCACACAAAGAAGTCATTGAAATTAGAAAGTTGGGTTCACCAAGGGAAATCAATTTAGAAAAACAACAAACAAGTGGATTCATTAAAAGTTCCCTATGGTTGGATCCACCAAAAAACATATTAGAACATTTCTTTAATATTCCTTAAAAGTTCCCTATGGTTGGATCCACAAAGACCACATATAATGTAATGCATTAGAATCCCCAAAACAAAGAGTTTAATCTTCATAACCTTACACAAACTTGTTTTAATCACAACGAGGTGAAGGTTTTGCATGAACATGGATTATATGCCATTGCTTTAAACTTCCCATTAGCATTGTTTAAATGTCAGAGTTTTTATAATAATT
>JZKD02S1718069.1:82980-101809 GCA_000966675.3 Picea glauca
AGATTTGGTGGTCTCTTTATTTCAGCTGCCAATGAAGAGTGTGGTCATGGACATTGTGGTAGTTGATGTTCCCCCCAAGTTTGGCATGTTGTTGTCTAGGTCTTGGATTAAAAATATTGGAGGAACATTACAGATGGATCTCACATATGCCACCATTCCAGTTGTTGGAGGGGAACATAGGAGGTTGTACAGAGAGGCCCAGCTAGCCTATATTGTCAGTGATGAAACAAACCCCACCAATCATCCCATCTTTGCACTTGACACTGATTTGGTGTCTAGCTTATTGCAGATCACCGATGCTCCTAAAGCCCCTTTCCAAATCATAAAGCAACACTTATTTGATTATGGGACACCTCCTCCAAACGCCTCCCTATGGAAAATGTTTTTCGACGGAGCTTCTTCTAGCGAAGGCGTTGGCACTGGAGTGGTCTTTGTGTCTCCTTGTGTCGTCGACGCATGCTCCCTCCACAACCCGCAGGTTGGAAGGTCCACGTCAACACAGGATCTTTCCTTTATCCACTGGCCCGAAGAACTCAAAACCGCTCTTTTATTTCCCTATCGGGAAATCGGCACCCACAACAAACTCTCACGGGATCCCCTCTTTACACTTGGGAGATCGGACTTCACAACCTCGCAAATCCGTTGGTCAAGCGTTGGTCTCTTGAATCCCCGAAACACGAAAACAGTCAATGCTGACCTTTCCTCTTTCCTCTCAGTTCGAGATTTTCCCTATCATGATTTCGGCGATCGCGATGTCGAGAATCTCGTCTCCTTCGACTCCCGAATCTCGATTTTCTGAAACTCTAATATACTCGTGAGCTTTGACTTTTCAACGCCACTTCACTTCATCGACACTTCGGACTTTGCAATATCGTGAATCCTAATGCAAAGGTTTCGGAACTCTACTCCATGATTCTACGAAATAGTAAATGGAGTGTGACTCCATGTCAATAGTGCGTCACCTGTCCACTCACTGACTCTTCTATGGCCCACACAAATCCTCTTAACGTTCGAGATTTCACATTTTGGAATATCGCGATTCTCGTTGCAAGGTTTACGGGACTTCCACCCATGAAAACCCGGTACAAGTATATACATGTAAATTCAATGGCCCTTGTGGCTTGGATCTATGGCCCTACTCCTCCTGAGCTTAGAACCTTTCGACACTTCCACCGTAACTTCGTTGCTTCTCTGTGAGATCTGATGGCTCATGGGACTTCGCGGATTCTCCACCGAGAATTCCGACCATCCGTCTCTTCATTTGAGGGCTTCTACACAACTAATCAAGGTGTTTCTCTCTGCGGAATTCATCCTCCTGCGGTCGCTCATCACTATGCCTTCCTTCGACTCCTTCGAAGGCTTTGAATCCTTTGGAACTTTTTTCAACTCTGAACCTTTTAGAAAATCTCTGCACGCACGCCTTGCGGCAGATTTTTCAAACACTTCCAAGTGCTTGAATCCCTTCGACCTTGCGCACTCCTGCAGCAGTAGTCTCTAACTTCTTCTCTCAGGTTCACAACCCTGAGATTTCACTCAGCCTGCGCACTCCTTGCACGGCTCCTGTGCCTGACTGCACTTCTATAGAAATGAGAACAAAAGCTATCTCTCCTGAGCTTTCAGAGTCAACCCTCTGAACCTTTTGTCAATGCACTCCTTGCGGACACTTCAATTGCACTCCTTGCAGGAACTCTTGCTCAGATAGAGAAAAAATTGACACTCATTCCATTACCCTTTCCTCTCAGATTTCAAACATTCAACAAGAAATCATTCATACATAGCCTAAAAGCAATTGCATGACAGAAAGAGTAAAACATTCATGAGCATAACATTCAAAGATGCATACACAGAGAATATATGAACACCATGATTCTGAATCACAGCTTTCTTTGTATTAATTCAGAACTTATGTACATGGAGTCTGCTACACAACTCTCTAATTCTCTTCTATGCTCTTCAGAATTATGTTACAATACACAATGAGGGTGTCTATATCCCGTTTCCCTCTTGCGCTCTAAAACTGTCTAATCTAGAATTGAATTCTACCTACTTTGCATTAACTATTATAAATGCCTTCTACCTACTAAGGACGAGAGTGAATTGCTCAAGGTCTGTTTACATTTTACAAGTGCGCTTCTTCTTAATGACTTCATTTAAGATGGTGCATCAATTTCAAGGTAATTTCAAAACTTGTGTTGGCACTTGTCCAACTGTCTTTTGCTTCCGTGCTGGCTCGCTTGAGATGCTCCTGCATCATACTCCCTGTCTTGAAAAATTTCATGGGTTCCTGTCCATGAGCTCACGTATGGTATGTCCATGCCTTTGGATCTCTGCTTCGTTCTCCCATCTGGCATCTTCAATTGGATGGCCCTTCCACTTGACCAAATATTCAAAGTATTCCCTTCGTCTGGTCTTCTTGCTCACTCTTTTTTCCACTATGCGCTCCATCTGCGGCTTATCTGCAACTTGCATCTACTTTGTCCAATGGATCATTGGCTGCTCATTTCCTATTCCTGCTTCCTCAGCTTTATATGGGTACAAATCTGAGATATTGAATATCGAAAAAATTATGATCCCATCGGGTAATTCAATCTCGTAAGCATTCACCCCAAATTTCCTCAAGACCCTACATGGTCCAATTTTCTTCATCTTCAACTTATTATATGTTCCTCTCGGGAACCTTTCCTTTCTCAAATGTGCCAAAACCAAGTCAACAACCTCAAATTGAAGTTGTCTCCCATGTTGGTCTTTTCTGCACTTATATTCTTGGCTTGAATTCTATAGTCACTCCTTCACCTGGCTGTGAAGTTCTTTCATCGCCTCTGCGAAATCTTCTGCACTAGCGCTCCTAATCACAGTCTGTTCTGAATCTCTCAATTTATAAATTCCTCTCGGCCGCATGCCATAGACAACCTGAAATGGACTCTGCTCTGTGATCTTGTTAACCGAGTTGTTATAAGCAAATTCTACCTGTGGTAATATGTGGTCCCACTAGCTATGGTGTTCTGTCACCAGGCTCCTCAGCAAGTCTCCTAGATTCATGTTCACCACTTCCGTCTGTCCATCCCTCTGAGGATGATAAGTTGAACTAAAGGATGAGTTAGTTCCCAGCTTCTTCCATAAGGTCCTCCAAAAATTCCCTATGAACTTTGTATCTCGATCCAAAACTATACTCCTTGGTAAGCCATGAAGTCGAATGGATTTTTTGAAAAAAAGATTCGCAATGTGAGTTGCATCACTGGTTTTCTGACATGGAATGAAGTGTGCCATATTGGAAAACCTATCCACTACCACAAAGATTGAATCAAAACCTCTTTGCATTCTTGGCAACCCCAATATGAAATCCATGCTAATTGCATCCCACGGCCTTTCAGGTATGGGCAATGGTTGATAAAACCCTGCATTCTGGTTCCTTCCCTTTGAATGCTGGCAAATTCTACATCTGTCCACGAATCTCTTGACATTTTCTTGCATTCCTAGCCAAAAATATGACTCATTCAATTTTGCGAACGTCTTGTCGTGACCAAAATGCCCTGCCAATCCTCCACTGTGTTTCTCCTTCAGCAAATTCTCCCTCATGGAGCATTTCGGAATACATAGTTGATTACCCCTAAACAATAATCCTTCCTAGATCATGTATTCTGTCCATTGGCTTCTATCCCTGAGAATTGGATTCTCAACTTCTTCATACTCCTCCTTAAAATCCTGATCATCTGCATACATGTCCCTGAGATCATCAAAACACAACGTTTTGACTCTGAACTCCTGCAACAGCAAACACTTCCTGCTCAAAGCATCAACAACTTTGTTAGCAGTACCAGAAATATGTTTAATCACAAAAGTGAAATTCTGCATATACTCAACCCATTTAACATGTCTCTGATTCAACTTCTCCTGTTGAGTCACAAACTGCAGTGTATGATTGTCACTGTATAAGACAAATTCTTTCGGGATCAAGTAATGCCTCCATTTCTTCAATGCCTGGATGATAGCATAGAACTCCTTATCATAAGTGGAGTATTTCACTTTCGCTTCATTCATCTTCTTGCTGAAGTATGCTATTGGCCTGTCTTCTTGACTCAAGACTACCCCTATTGCAAATCCACTTGCATCACATTTCACTTGAAATATATTTTGGAAATCTGGCAACACCAAAATTGGTTGTTCCGTAATCTTCCTCTTCAATAGATTAAAACATTTCTCAGCCTCTTCTGTCCAGTGAAAATATTTATGTCTTTTCTTCACTGTATCCATCATTGTTGCACTAATTCCGCTGAAATTTCTGATGAACTTTCGGTAGAAACTAGCTAATCCGCGAAAACTTCTCACCTCAAATATGTTCTTCGGTGATGGCCAATTCTCAATCACTTCCACTTTATCTGGATCCATCCTCAACTCATCTGCAGAAATAAAAAATCCCAAGTAAATGAGCTCTGTCTTCATGAATGAGGACTTCTTCATGTTTATCAACAACTTCTCCTGCTGTAACCTCTGCATCACTGTAGCCAAATGCTTCAGATGTTCTGCCACTGTTTTACTGAAAATCAGTATGTCATCCAGATACACAATGACAAATTTTTCGATGAACTCCCTTAGGACTTCGTTCATCAACCTCATGAAGGTACTCAACACATTTGTTAAGCCAAATGACATAACAAGCCATTCATACAACTCTTCGCTTTTCAAATCTATATTTGAAAAATACTTTGCTCCACTCAAGCAATCCATCAGATCATCCATCCTTGGCAATGGAAATATGTACTTGATGGTTATATTGTTAATGGATCTTGAATCAATACACATTCTCCAGCCTCCGTATTTCTTCGGACTGAGTACTGTTGGAACAACACATGGACTCAGGCTTTCTCTGACCAAACCTTTGTCCAACAACTCCTGGACTTGTCTTTTGACCTCTTCATTCTCTTGCGGCGTCAATATGTATGCATCTTTATTTGGCAAACTGGCTCCTGGTATGAGATCAATATGATGACTCACACTTCTAATTGGTGGCAATGAACGAGGTAATTCGTCCACTACTATATCAGCGAACTCTTCCAGCAGTTCCTGAATTTCTTCTGGTAAATCATCCACCCTTGTGCTGGTCAAAACAATCTTTGGTTTCCTGACCACTATGAACTGTGGATCCTCCTTCTTCTTAACCTCTATAAGAAGTTCCTTCCCACTCATGAGAAGTACAATGTTGCTTACTTCTGGTTTCACCTCCTTATCCTTGATTAGAAGCAACATGTGTGTCCTCCCATTCTTCTCTAAGGTGTATGTTTTCATTCTCCCATCATGAATCACATTCCTGTCATATTGCCATGGTCTACCCAACAATAGATGACAAACACCCATAGGGATAACGTCACATAATATCTTGTCATTATATCCTCCTATCTTAAATTCATCTAAACATTGTTTAGTGACAGTTACCTGATGTCCTTTTTGTAGCCATGAAATTTTATATGGGCTTGGATGATCAATCATCTCCAGCTCCAACTTCTCTACCATATCTGTCAAAATGAGATTATCTATGCTACCACTGTCTACAATGACCTTGCATACCATGTCCTTGGTCTTGCAAGCAGTTTGAAAAAGTATGGTTCTTTGGACGGAACTCTCCACCTCCTTCTATGGTGTCAAAAGAGCTTTTCGCATCATCAATGATCTTTCGCCTTCAACGTCTTTTGCCTCAAAATCTCGCTTCTGTGCTTCAACGATGTGAGTTTCTCCACTCTCCTTCTTTTTATCTGGACACTCGTAAGACTTGTGCCCATTCTTTCCACATGTGAAGCATGTTATTATTCCACCTCTTCCTCTTCCTCTACCTCTAGTACGAGGAAAAGTATTATTATCATCATAATCTCTTGTCTGCTCAGTATGCTACCCTTACTGTTCGACATATTTCCCTCGATGTGAACTTCCACCTCTCTCAGTTCGAGTATGAGGTTTCTTCCAGTCCTCCTTGGGCTTCTGATATTTATCCTGGGCAACTGATTTTCCTCTGGGCTGATTCCTGCCTCGGCCTCTCTGACCCTGCTTTCGGCTCAGCTTCTCTTCAGCTTTCAGAGCCATCTGATAAGCATCTTCCATCGTTCAGATGGTTACCATGCTCATCTCATCCTGAATGTCATATCTTAGGCCATTCAGGTATCTGGAAACTTTTTCATCATCACTCTCCTGATGACCTGCCCTGATGTTCAGCTTGTAGAATTCTTCAGTGTATTCTTTTACCGTCATCAGCTTCTGTCTCAGGTTCTGTATCCTCCTATATAGAGTGATTTGGTAATCTCCAGGGATGAATTTCGACTTCATCTTTGCGATCATTCTGTCCCATCTTTTGATCTTCTGCTTGCCCTTGCAGTGTCCGTCAGCTTGTAGTTCATCCCACCACAATGCTGCATGTCCCTTTAATCTTGTGACAACATGCTTGACTTTCTTGTCTTCTTCAACATCTTCATAGTCAAAGTATGTGTCTAGAGCTCTAATCTAGTGTAGAAGCTCCTCTGCATCTAGATTTCCTTCATAAACTGGAATTTCCATCTTCGCTCTTGCACCCATTCTTGCAATAGCTCTGATTAATCGTTCATTTGCTGCATCTTCAACTACAACTTCTTCTTCATATTCAGCCTCAATTTCACTCTTGGAATCACTGAGATCCCCAGCACTAACGGTGCGCCTCTATGTTGTCTCCATGTCTTCGAGTCTAGCTCGTAGATCACTCATCTCTCTCTCCATGGCTGGATATTTCATCTGCCTACCTCTTCTTCTCTACATTTCCCTATCCTCTGGTGGATCGGGTGTTTGCATGTCCCTTCTCCTTGGCGGCATGGTGAATTCTCTTTCTTCTTTGCTACAGAAAGAAAAGAACCTTTCTGTGCTCTGATACCACTTGTTGTCGACGCACGCTCCCTCCACAACCTGCAGGTCGGAAGGTCCATGTCAACACAGGATCTTTCCTTTATCCATTGGCCCGAAGATCTTTTCTTCTATTTCCCTATTGGAAAATCTGCACCCACAACAAACTCTCACGGGATCCCCTCTTTACACTTGGGAGATCGGACTTCGCAACCTCTTGAATCCGGTGGTCAAGTGTTGGTCTCTTGAATCCTCGAAACCCGAAAACAGTCAACGCTGACCTTTCCTCTTTCCTCTCAGTTCGGAATTTTCCCTATCGCGATTTCAGCGATCGCCATGTCGAGAAGCTCGTCTCCTTCGACTCCCGAATCACAATTTTATAAAACTTCGATATACTCGTGAGCTTTGACTTTTCAATGCCACTTCACTTCATTGACACTTAGGACTTCGCAATATCGCGAATCCTAATGCAAAGGTTTCAAAACTCTACTCCACGATTCTCTGAAACGGTAAATGGAGTGTGACTCCGTGTCAATAGTGCGTCACCTGTCCACTCACTGACTCTTCCATGGCCCACACAAATCCTCTTAACGTTCAGGATTTTGCGTTTCAGAATATTGCTATTCCCGTTGCAAGGTTTACGAGACTTCCACCCACGAAAACCCGGTACAAGTATATGTGTGTAAATCCAATGGCCCTTGTGGCTTGGATCTACGACCCTACTCCTCCTGAGCTTAGAACCTTTCGACGCTTCCACCGTAACTTCCCTGGTTCTCTGTGAGATCTGATGGCTCACGGGACTTCACGGATTCTCCATCGAGAATTCCGACCGTCCATCTGTTCCTCTGAGGGCTTCTGCACAACTAATCAAGGTTTTTATCTCTGTGAATTCGTCCTCCTGTGGTCCCTTGTCACTATGACTTCCTTCGACTCCTTCGAAGGCTTCGAATCCTTTGGAACTTTTTTCAACTCTGAACCTTTCAAAAAATCTTTGCACACACTCCTTGCGGCAGATTTTTCAAACACTTCCAAGTGCTTGAATCCCTTCGACCCTGCACACTCCTACAACAACAGTCTCTAACTTCTTCTCTCATGTTCACAACCCTGAGATTTCACTCGGCCTGTGCACTCCTTGCACGGCTCCTGTGCCTGACTGCACTTTTATAGAAATGAGAACAAAATCTATCTCTCCTGAGCTTTCAGAGTCAACCCTCTGAACCTTTTGTCAACGCACTCCTTGCGGACACTTCAACTGCACTCCTTGCAGGAACTCTTGCTCAGATAGAGAAACAATTGAAACTCATTCCATTACCCTTTCCTCTCAGATTTCAAACATTCAACAAGAAATCATTCATACATATCCTAAAAGCAATTGCATGACAGAAAGAGTAAAACATTCATGAGCATAACATTCAAAGATGCATACACAGAGAATATATGAACACCATGAGTCTGAATCACAACTTTCTTTGTATTAATTCAGAACTTCTGTACATGGAGTCTGCTACACAACTCTCCGCTTCTCTTCTATGCTCTTCAGAATTACGTTACAATACACAATGAGGGTGTCTATATCCCATTTCCCTCTTGCGCTCTAAAACTGTCTAATCTAGAATTGAATTCTACCTACTTTACATTAACTATTATAAATTCCTTCTACCTACTAAGGACGAGAGCGAATTTCTCAAGGTTCATTTACATTTTACAAGTGCCCTTCTTCTTAATGACTTCATTTAAGATGGCGCATCAATTTCAAGGTAATTTCAAAACTTGTGCTGGCGCTTGTCCAACTGTCTTTTGCTTCCGCGCTGGCTCGCTTGAGATGCTCCTGCATCACCTTGCCAGGAATCCATATCCTTTTCATACAAGCTTGAATTTGAAGCAACTAATAATGTGGCAGAATATGAAGTTCTTGTTCTAGGTTTAAGGGCTACAAAAGAAATGGGAATTCAGGAGGTAGCAGTGTTCGGAGATGCAGAATTGATAGTTCAACAGATCAGAAACGCTTGTGAAGCCAAGCATCCTCGACTCAAGAGTTACATAAATGAGGCATGGGACCTAATCGACAGTTTCTTCTCAGCATTTAATATTTATTTCATCCCAAGAGAGAAGAACACAGTGGCAGATTCCTTGGCTACATCAACAAGCAATTTCAAAGTGCCCCTGCCACCCAAATTCAGATACGATGTGGAAGTAAAATACAGGCCCTCCATACCTGACAATGTCAAACATTGGAAGGTGTTTGAGGATGATCTTGAGATCAAAATATTCTTGGAGACTGTCGAAGAATTTTCAGAGATGCATATTGACCAAGACTCTGTCTCTGAAGAAAAGCTTGATGGGGGTAATTTTCTAAATAAGATTGCAGAGCGTAACATTATGCAGCTGCCCAACAATCATATTCCAAGGGGTCTGGTTCCTTTGGAAAGGATTTTTGATAGAAATGATGTGGCATTAAAAGGGAACATCTCAGAGGATGATGCTGATACAAATCGGTGCAACATTGGCACTGAGAATGAACCCAAGTTTGTCAAATTGTCCAGAAGTCTGAAAAAGGAGTAGAGGGCTGAATACGCTGAACTATTGAGGGAGTTTGCTGATGTTTTTGCTTGGACCCATGAAGATCTCAAAACATATGTCACTTCTGTCATTGAGCATAAAATCCCGTTGAAAAAGGAGGCAAATCCATTTAGGCAGAAGCTAAGACAGATCAATCCTATGCTGCTGCCTATCATGGAGAGGGAAGTGAAGAAGCTGCTACAGGCCCAGATCATTGTGCCACTGAGATATTCAGAGTGGGTGGCCAACTTGGTCCCAGTAAGGAAGAAGAATGGACAAATAAGACTCTGTGTAGATTTTAGAAACCTGAACAGGAGCTCAAGAAAGGACAATTACCCCTTACCAAAAATGGAACATATACTGCAGAGGGTAACAGGAGCATCCAGGATTTCCATGATCGATGGATTCTCTGGACACAATCAAATATCTGCTCTACCCGAGGACAGGGAAAAAATGACATTTACCACTCCATGGGGCACATTCATGTATGCTAAAATGCCTTTTGGATTGATGAATGCAGGGGCAACATTTCAACGTGCCATGGACATAGATTTCATCGAGGAAAGGGATAAGTTTGTGGTCATCTACCTAGATGACATAACAACCTTTTCCAAATCTGATAAAGAACACTGTTGTCATCTCATGAAGGTTTTTCTGAAATGCAGGAGTTTTGGCATTTCATTGAATCCCAAGAAATCTTTGTTTTCCATGAAGGAGGGAAAATTACTGGGTCACATAGTATCAACCGAAGGAGTCAAGATCGATCCTAGCAGAGTTGAGGAAATACAGGCCTTATCAATACCAAGATCTAGGAAGGAGGTCTAGTCTTTCCTTGGTAAGATTAATTTTCTAAGGAGGTTTATTTCTAACTTTGCTGAGGTGGTAAAGCTTATAACGGTCATGTTGAGAAAGGGAAATGATGTAAGGTGGACCGCTGAATCTCAAAATTCCTTTGAGCAGATAAAGAAGGCCTTCAATGAAGCTCCTGTGGTTATCAGTCCCGATTACTCAAAGGATTTCCTTATTTTCTCCTTTGCCTCACCTGACACAGTGGCTGCTGTTTTATTATAGACAAACGAGGTCGGGCTAGAGCAACCTATTGCCTATTTTAGCAGAGCTATGAGGGATGCTGAAGTCAGGTATGAAATTATAAAGAAGCGGGCCTATGCCCTGGTAAAGGCCCTCAAAGCCTTTAGAACCTATGTCCTGCAGTAAAAAATCATTGCCTATGTCCCCTTGGCCGTTGTTAAAGACATTCTTATTCAGCTTGAAATAGACGGGAGGAGGAGTAAGTGGATATCCAAGATCCTTGAGTTTGACTTAGAAATAAGGCCTACCAAATTAATCAAAGGTCAAGGTTTAGCTAAGTTGTTGGATGAAGCAAATTGCAAAGCTTTGGGGGTAGGCGTCATCAATGAATGCTCAGAAAATCAGCAGGATTAGCTGTCTGATATAGACCCTCAAGCAGAACCCCCATTGGCTCGATGTCCCTGGTATAAGAATTTCGTATATTTTTTGCAGGAGTTGTGGCCTCCAGATGGCCTGCAAAGAAACAAGGCAAGAGATTTGAAACTCAAAGCAGTTAGATACTGCCTTATCGATCAAGTTTTATATTGGAAATATCCCCTGGGGGTGCTTTTGAAATGTATGAATCCACAAGAGGCTGATAGGATCATGGTTGAATTTCACGATAGCCAATGTGGAGGGCATCATTTCTGGAAGGCCACAGCCTAAAAAATCCTCAGGGATGGATACTATTGGCCCACCGTATTCACTGACTTCTGCAGAAAGGTCAGAGCCTGTATCAAATGTTAAAGATTTGCAGGAAAACAATAGCTCAAGTCTTTGCCTTTAAAGCCTGTGGCTGTTTCGGGACCTTTCCAGCAATGGGGCCTAGATTTTATTGGAGAAATCCACCCTTCTTCTAGTGGGTAACACAGATGGATCCTAACTACCACATATTTCTTTACAAAATGGATAGAAGATATTCCCACTAGGAGTGCTTCCCACAAGGTAATCATTGGATACCTGGAAGACCCCATCACAAGATTAGGCTACCCAAGCAAGATTGTCACTGATAATGCAGCCTCTTTCAAGGCTGAGCTGTTAGCCATGTTCTGTGAGCAATTCGGGATCAAACTGATTCACTCCACCCCATACTATCCCCAGGGCAATGGTTTAGCAGAGTCCTCCAACAAAAGCCTGATAAGGATCATCAAAAGACTATTGGAGGACAACAAAAAGGCTTGGTATTCAAAGTTGAAATTTTCTCTATGGTCCGATCGAGTGACCATAAAGAGATCTATAGGCATCTCCCCTTTCCAATTAGTTTATGGAGTAGAAGCTGTTTTCCCTTCTCAGCTAGCCATTCTTGTAGCAAAGTTCTTCCAAGATTATCAAGAAGTGATTGATGACATGATCAGAAGAGTTCATCAACTGGTGGAAGTCCAGCAGACCAGAGAGTAGGTAATGGATAGAATTCAGGACCATCAGCAGAAGGTCAAACTGGCTTTTGACAGGAAGGTCACGAAGAAAGAGTTTGAGATCGGGGATTTGGTGCTTAAGTGGGATGCACCCATACAGGATAAGGGAAAACACAACAAGTTTGACGCCTTATGGATCGATCCCTTCAAAATCTCTGAGGTTTTCACAAACAACACGTATAGGTTGCAGAATTTGGAGGGTGAAGAGGTTTTCAACAGCCCAGTAAATGGGCATTTTTTGAAGAAGTGTTTTGTTTGAGCCTTAGATGACTCCTTTGTTTGTAAATATTGTCCTTTTGGTTCTTTGTTTATTTTCATTTTTTATTTTTTGGCTTAGTAAATGACTCCATAGACCAACAGAAGGCACTAAAGCTGCAAATGAGTTCTTAGAGCATCATATGGATGACTCTATCCCCCATGGAGCCTAATGTTAGCACCAATTCTTGCAAGCGGGGTGTTTTTTCCCGATTTCAGACCCTTGATGTAGAATGTGAAGAAATGGGGTGTGAAAACCCATCAAATGCATTCTAGTCCAAGGCCGCAGCCTAAGCACCGAGTGCAGTCCACAGGAGAAGTCCATTTCGGGTTTTAAAATCAAGCGAGTGAGCAGTCTGATTTCAACTGCAAGAATCAATTGGCAAAGCAGATCGATGGTCGGCGGGAAATCGCAGTTAACAGAGTTACACCACGATTAGCGTGATGGATAGTTCTTATTTTACATTCGTCAAATGATTAGGACCATCCATTCGAAGGGACGCGCGGAGTGCGATTAGGCTATGTCGCCACTTCGCCCATCGCGACCTTGAAACACTTTTCTTTGGAACTGGGATCCTCGAGACGCGAAGTGCCAAAGGCGTCCCAAACCTGGGCCCACAATATTATGGAGAAATCTCAGCCATCCATCCAAAAGGGACACATGGTGCGTGATTAGGCTCCTCTCCTTTTCGCCCATTGCGACTTTGAAGCACAAGGAGCAGCCTCTTCCTATTCCCGAGACATGAAGTGCTGAAGGAATCGCGGACCTGGGCCCACAGTATTACGGAGCAGTCTTAGCCGTCCATCCAAAAGGGACACGTGGTGCGCGATTAGGCTCCTCGCCTTTTCGCCCATCGCGACTTTGAAGCACAAGGAGAAACCTCTTCCTGTCCCCAAGACACGAAGTACCGAAGGCGTCTCGGACCTGGGCCCACAGTATTATGGAGCAGTCTCAGCCGTCCATCCAAAAGGGACACATGGTGCGCGATTAGGCTCCTCGCCTTTTGGCCCATCACGACTTTGAATCACAAGGAGAAGCCTCTTCCTGTCCCCAAGATGCGAAGTGTTGAAGGCATCCAGGACCCGGGCCCATAGTATTGCGGAGAAGATTGGGACCATTCATCCAGGGATGTGTGGCGTAAGATCTAATCACATCAGCATGTTGGCATTCAGGAGTTCAAAGAGTAAGGGCTCCTTGGCATTTCACATCTAGAAACCCCGAAGCACTGAAAGAACCTTTGAGGAAAAGCATAGAGTCGCAGCTCGTGGTCACTTGGGGAAAAAGGAAAGAGTTGTACAAAGGGGGCCAAAGGTGCCGAGTTGAGTTTCAGAAGGGGAGCATGTTGAAGGAAAATATTCCTGTGGACAGGTAGATCTCCTCAAAGAGATAGATTCTTAACTCTAAGTCAGAAAGTGCTTATCATGGTCACTGACTTCCTTTTAGATCTAGGTGGACTAGTGTGTGAGAAGGAAGGAGAAAAGAAGTACCTTTTACCGGTGTTTGTCCCTGCACTCTCCTAGTTGAGCTCCAATCTTTCGCTCCTCAATGGATCCTGTAGACAAACAAAGTACGACTACTTCCTACTCTATCAAGATTAGTCTGAAATAGATCTATCTACTAGAGAGACAAATTCATGTGAGATTGAACACAAATTAGAAAGGCCAAGAAAATTATATTAATGAGGACAAAACATTGCTTACATCCATAGATGAATTGCAACAGTTTCGTCAAGTCCTCCTTGTCTACCCCTTGCTCAAAAGGTCCACGATCTGAATGACAATAGATTTACTGATTACTCCTTATGAGATCATAGGTCTCTTGCTTCCAAAACATCTATGTTCCATCACCACTTATAAGATCATAAGTTTGGTGTGATTCTCCTTTTTCAGTCCTCTTTCACCATGAGAAAGCTTGCTTATATAGCCTTGGAGAGGCTTTAACCACTTGAGATATCCTTGGGGAAGTTGAGGATTTTCCTCCTTCAGTTGAGGATCTGCCCTAAGATCATGGCTTGATTGAGGATTCGAACCCAACTGCCTTCTAAGAATGAAAGGATCTTTCCCCCATTCATCTCAACAACTTAACTACTGCTCAGAATAGGCAACGCTCCCTCAAAAGGGCCATCAGAGCGTTGTAGCGCTCCCTAGTAGGATTAAGGGGAGTGCCAACACTCCTAAAATCAATAGCACTCCTAGACAATGTATGGGGGAGTGCCAACACTCCCTGAAGAGGTATAGGGGAGCGCTCTCCTCCAAAAACTTAGTTTTTTGAGTGTTTTCAGATGGCGAAAGGTTCATGAGACCAGTTAACCTTTCCTCCTCTTCCAAATCAAGTGTTTGACATGTGCCAAGTGTCCTTCTGATGTCATTCACATGCACAACATAGGAATCATGGCAGTATGCTTCCTTGACACTTGCGACCTTTGTAATGACGACCCTTGCAGCACTATCAAAGTGAGTATTTTTTATGTGTAACAGATTTCCCCCCAAAGTATGAAGTTAGAAGACAGGAAATGATAACTGAAATGCTTTGTAGAATTTCAAGCAAGGGTATAGACACAGAGAACTTGACAAAATCTGCACACAAACATCCAACAAATATTATGACATGTTTCAAACCCAAGGCAGGCATACCTATGCTTGGGTGATCAAGACTTGCAAGATATGGCCGCCATAAAATACATTGCAGATCCATAATTGTATTGATAAAAAGGTATAGCCACTGAAAATACACTGTGGATCTATACTCTTATGACATGAACTGATCGTAGCCACGAAGAATACATAGTGGATCTATGAGATGGCAAGACATATCCACGACCAATACAAAGTGGATCTATGTCACAATATATGTGTCATTGTTCAAAATAAACTCCATCGCAACCTGGGAAAAGTACATATCAAAGTGATCACTCAACCTAGGGTCTTCTTTCCGATCTCGATGTAGTATGAATCTAACCATGTGAATAGATGTACTGATGTCGAAAATGGCAGAAACCACTTGATTACCGGTCAATGATGTAAACCGTTAACAAGCGCGAGGGAGATCACCATTAATGTCAATGATTCCCATGGTACCCTAGTACATTCCAACAAATGTGAATGGATAAGTTGGAGTCGAACATCCATGGAATCATCCGATCAGAGTTCAAGGATGTAAACCCACTGTCGAATGTGAGGAGGCCTGCCATTGAGGCATGCAGGTCCCAAAGTACTAATTGGTGTCTAAGTCTAGTCCCTGGATAATGTGTTGAAGTCGACAGGAATAGACTCGTCGAAGGAGGGCCTTGATGTATCCCCCATCAATGACACGAAACAGACACAGAGATATAATTGGTAGATCAAATGAACATGGACTGACACGGGTATTGAGACAAGATATTTGTGATGGCTGACTCTCGAGGTAGATACTTCCCTTGAACATTGAGGCACAATAGTAGAAACATGACATGGACCAAAACTTGATGATGCAGTGGATGTTGTAACTTACGTCAGGTGACCCAGAGGAGTGAAAGAAACTCAAAGGATTGGCTTAGTGCAGAGGTTCAACAGATTAGAATACGTGAAAAGACAAAGTGTCGTGTTCAAGGGTGACTCTAAGAGTTACTTGGTAATGTTCTCAAGAACTGCTTGGCTTGCTTCTTTCAATTTTTTCCCCCATCCAAATAGATGAGTACCTCTTTTTAATTTAATGAGCTCAAGGAGGATAACACATGCTCGATATAACTCACCTTCGGTAAGTTCCTCTTCCTTTGTTTAATGAACTGGAAGAAGTAAGGGTTCGATCCCGTATGGGCCTGTCGATGTTTGTTTTAGCGAGTCCAAAGACAGAAAACTCAAAGGTTTTTCATGATTATAGAGTTTGGAAAAACACTTAAAAGATAACTCTCTCAGTTCCTTTTTCGTAAATTAGTCTGACGAGACCAAAAAAGAGATAAACTATTGCTCAACAGATGTTTTCTTCAAATACTTTAACGAGCGTGAAGAGAACAAGGTCACTCGGAAATATTTTCATCTTTAGAGAGTTTGAAAAGAACTTAAATATGACTCCAGTGTTGTCCTTTTTCGCAATGTTAGTCTCACGAGGCCAAAAAAGAGATAAATTATCACTCGAAAGATGCCCTTTCAAACCGTTTAACGAGTGGGAAAGGAAGCAAGATAACTCAACAATATTTTCATTTTTAGAGAGTCTGAAAAGAGATTAAAGGAGACTCTAGGGGGTTCCTTTTTCGTGTATCCATACAGGTCCGAAAAAGAGATAAAAGTCTACCCGGATGGATTCTCATGTATTTACGAGCACGAGAAAGAACAAAGACTAAGCTCGGTATGTCCTCAGCTTGAAAGCTAGTGGCTTAACTCTAGAAAGATCATCAAAGGCTGGAGACATGCCCTCCAAGCTTCGATTCATTCTCTGGCTCTAAGGTCGTCACCAATTTCTCTAGTAGATGAGAAAAAGGAGAAGGGTGGATGAAAAGAACGTTCAAGAGAGGTGACTGTTTCATTTTTTAACGAGCTTGACACAGGAAAAGAACTATGCTCAAGACCTCTGTTTCATTTTTTAATGAGCTTGCCACAGAGAAGAGAAACTATGCTCGTGGTTTTGTTCGGATCATGACTTCCAAGAGGATAACACTCTGGAAGGATGCCATGGCAAGGGATAAGACGTGGTCATGGCCTCTAGGAGATCTTCACTGGATGGAAGATAATCACTCAAGAAGGAACACACATCGAGGGTCGCGATAGGAGTAAGGAGATTAGGCTCCAATAATCCTACCGAAGAGATCACCATGTCAACTACCGGATCCAAATCGTCGGAAATTGAAATCATGGGAGACAACGCCACATAATTGACATGCGGCGGGGGTGATACTGTCTGCATATAAGAACCACTTAGGGAGGTAACCCAGTCGGGGCTCATGAATGAAATTTGATCAATAGTCACAATTCTTCCATCGTTAGGGAAATATATCACACAAAAAAGGGTGGATACAAGAGCTTTCATAGCATAGACATAATCCTGCCCAAGGAGTAATGCGAAATCCAAGGGGTCTCGGACTACCATGACATCGATAAAGATATTTTTCCCTCCCAAAGTTACAGGAAACTGAGGAAGGATCCCTAAAGGTTGACTAGTTCTTCTGTTAAAAGCTAACAGATTCTGTGTAACCAGTGCAAGCTGCAGAAAACCCAAAGCATACCAAGCAACATAAGACAAAATACTAACGGACGCACCTTCATCTATCAGCATTTGAGAAACGTCTTGACCATGAACCTGTACTGTAATCTAGAAAGGAATGTGAGAGGGAAGATGAGGTCTATTTATCACACCCCAATAAAAAAGGATGGCCTCATTACTTGGAGGGGGTTTCGCAAGAGAAGGAGGAATGCCCCCTGGTATGGTAGAGTCTGTATTAACGAGAAAAACATGGGTAGTATCAGGTTTACTCTCTAGAAGGGGAGTAGGATCGACCGATGATTGGATCAGATCAACCAATGGTGGAATTGGATAGACCACTTTAGCACTCTTTAGAGGAAGAGTGGGACTGACCGAGGAAGGGACTGGATCAGTCACTTTGACATTCCTCAACGGAGGAATGGGATCGAACGATGGAGAAACTGGCTTGACCACTTTGGAACTCTTCAAAGGAAGAGTGGGACTGATCGAGGAAGGGACTGGATCAGTCACTTTGGCATTCCTCAATGGATGAATGGGATCGACTGATGGAGAAACTGGATCGACCACTTGAGTTTCATTCTCCAAGGGAAGAATGGGGTCGACGGGTAGAAACGGATCGACCACTTTGGTGTCACTCTCTAATAGGAGAGTGGGATCGATTGAGGATGAAAATAGATTGACCACTTTGGTGTCACTCTTTTGATGAAGAGTGGGGCTGATAGATGATGGAACTAGATCAGCTACTTGGGTTTGTGGTTCAATCGAGGAGGAAACTAGATTGACCACCTGATCAACCAGACTGACCGGGGATGGAACCGGATTGACCAGTCCATCAACCAATGATGGGTCGGAGGAAAGCTTACGATAACCTTTTGGAAGTTGAATTTTTTCCAAAAGAGAAGAAGCCTCGTCCATGCGAGGAAAAAGGTGAGTGTAATGATTACCTTTACATAACATGCAAGGGAACTTGACATTTTTCTTCTTCTTACGAACTTGAACATCACTAGTTGACGGGGTATCATCAACATGACCGATAGAGGCCGATGACGTAGAGGACCACATTTCTAAGACCTGGGTAAGACCGGGGCAATCCCTCAGAAAGTGGTCACCCTTACAAAGGCTACAAGGGAATTTGGGTTTTGGATTCTTCATTTTAATCTTATTGACCTCATCAACACTCCCAGTACTATTAACAGTAACTGGTTGCTTAGAGTCAACATCTGATGTTGTTGGGGTCTTTGTCCTTTTCGGGTTCTTCTTCTTCTTCTCTTTCCATTTCTTCTTCTTCTGATCAACCTGGCTACTTGCTTTAGAGATTTCACTAGGCGAAGAAGTAGAAATGGAAGGAGACTTGATGGACGAAGAAGGTGAAAAGTCGACATGAATTTGATGTGTGGGTGGTGTATTGACATCCAAAGTATTAGGTGCAACTGAAACATTGGGAGGATTCAGGATCACCGGAGTGGGGAACAACCAAACTGGTAATCCAATAGTGAGTCCT
>JZKD02S1718069.1:101859-123778 GCA_000966675.3 Picea glauca
ACTGACTCGACCTAAGGTCCACTAAGTAAAACAAACAACACACGCTATGAATCTGAGAAGCAAACAATCAAACAAACCTTCCTATGATGAAACCACTAGTTGGTGATGAAATCCAGCGTCAAAAGATCGAAATAGGAAGGGGCGGGGATAAAGCGGGTGGATCAGTTACGTTGGTGACCTGCTTAACAGACTTACGCCTTGGTGCAAGCTTCCACGCAGTAATTATGGATTTACCCTCCAAGGAGCCCGAGTGAGTTTGACCAACGTCTGTTCTAGGTACAGTGAGACTTCCCTTCACCGTCACCTTGTGTAAGACCCTAAAGATTGTGGCTACTAAGGTCACCAACTCGTAGTAAGCCCCTGGGTGGGTACAGTCGACAGTCCAGTCGGAACATATGGGCAGGATAACAAGTCCGAAATCAACTTGAAAGGTTCCCACACATAATGTGGGTATACCTTCCAGTGACCCCCAATATACGATCCGACCACTACAAATAGTTGAACCATGGAGGGATAATCTCCGTAACTCACCAGAATGCAACCTCGTGTGTAACCCATGTGTGAGAGGGGGATCCCAGCAAGCCAATATGACAATTGGATTTGACTCTCCCTACTGCTAGATACTAAGTTTGTTTGATAGCTTTGGAAATTTATCCTTTCAACCTATTCCAAATCCCTACACCTTAAACTAATGTAGGTTTGCTAACAAAGATGTAAAAAGTCTGATAAATTTTAGTTAAGCATTGGTTTTAATGGTTGTTGTTTACTCAGAGGGTGTACGAAAGTGAAACTGATGGAATGATGACTCTATTCCCAAAAATATGCATGAAATATGATAAGCAATCGTTTCTTTTCAATGAATACCTATTTAAGGGAAAGAGGAAGAGTCATTTTCACTATCAAACACTTGATAAGGAATGCCCTCAATCAATTTTGTTCTTAATCAAATCCAATATGATGCTACAACATTTCAGAAATGCAAACTAATATGCAAACTAATCATTAAGATGTACTTTTGTCATTTTCATACGAATGATGATTAATTCAATAAAAAACTTGTCCTGCCAACTACCCTTTTGGATCAAGGAGATTCAGACAAGAAAACACAGATTTCGCACAAACAACACACCCTTTTGCAATCAAACAAGAGAAAGAAAATAAAAAATGCTAAAGGAAGGAGAAATAAATTGGATAAGATGACCTCAAAGAACCAAATGAGAAGAGTCATAGACTTCTAATGTCCTTCACTAGAGTTCTCGCTTAGTCGGATAGGAGAGAAGAAAGCTGGGGATTGATTTCAAACTCTCAACAGCAAAAACTCAAAAATAAGGAAGAAGGGCATAAAATCTGAACAACGAGGTGTTTACTTCTCAGGAGGAATCATGTCAAAGTTCAAAAGAAGAATCATTGAATCACAAAGCAGCTCAGCAAGTGAAAAAACAGGGTTTGGACCTTCAAAAAATGCAATTTTTGAAGAGATTTTGTGCAAAAGAAGGGCTGGCGCTATGGTGTAAGGGACACTATGGAATTATAACACTCTGTCCAGCACTTCCAGGGAGTGATAGCACCCTACTAACAAGGCATGGGAGTGATGGAGTCCTAAAGCTCAGAAAAAGTCCAAAAAACCCAAAATTTCAATGGAATTTTGACAATCAGGCTAAGTGTGATGGGGTAAAGAGTCAATCAGCAAGTGCAATCAAATATGAAGGGGTGAACAAGGTCTGAACACACTCATAGTGTAAGGCAAGTTCTATGAGTAAAAAACAAAACTATGAATTTTTCGATTCCTCTCCAGTGGAGTCGCCAATTTCTGTTGAAGGAAAATCTCCTTGCGGACAGGTAGATCTCCTCAAAGAGGTAGACTCTTAACTCTAAGATAGAAAGTGCTTATCATGGTCAATGAATTCCTTTTAGATCTAGGTGGACTAGTGTGTGAGAAGGAAGGAGAAAATAAGTACCTTTTACCGGCGTTTGTCCCTGCACGCTCCGAGTTGAGCTCCAATCTTTCGCTCCTCGATGGATCCTGTAGACAAACAAAGTACGACTACTTCCAACTCTATCAAGATTAGTCTGAAATAGATCTATCTACTAGAGAGACAAATTTATGTGATATTGAACATGAATTATAAATAAACAGGACAAGCAAATTATATTAATGAGGACAAAACATTGCTTACAGCCTTAGATGAATTGCAACAGTTTCGTCAATTCCTCCTTGTCTACCCCTTGCTCAAAAGGTCCACAATATGAATGACAATAGTTTTACTGATTGTTCCCTATGAGATCATAGGTCTCTTGATTCCAAAACATCTCTGTTCCAACAACACTTATAAGATCATAAGTTTGGTGTGATTCTCCTTTTTCAGTCCTCTTTCACCATGAGAAATCTTGCTTATATAGCCTTGGAGAGGCTTTAACCACTTGAGATATCCTTGGGGAAGTTGAGGATTTTCATCCTTCAGTTGAGGATATTCCCTAAGATCATGGCTTGATTGAGGATTCGAACCCAACTGCCTTCTAAGAATGAAAGGATCCTTCCCCCATTCATCTCAACAACTTAACTACTACTCAGAATAGGCAGTGCTCCCTCAAAAGGGTCATCAGAGCGCTGTAGCGCTCCCTAGTAGGCTTAAGGAGAGCGCCAACATTCCTAAAATCAATAGCGCTCCTCCAGAAGGGCCAAAGGAGCTTTATATAACTCCCAGACAGTGTAAGGAGGAGCGTCAGCACTCCCTGAAGAGGTATAGGGGAGCGTTGTCCTCCAAAAACTTAATTTTTTGAGTGTTTTCAGATGGCAAAAGGTTCATGAGACCAGTTAACCTTTCCTCCTCTTCCAAATAAAGTGTTTGACATGTTCCAAGTGTCCTCCTGATGTCATTTATAGGCACGACATATGCATTATGGCAGTATGCTTCCCTGACACTTGCGACACTTGTGAGAAAAATGTGACACTTGCGACCTTTGTAATGACAACACTTGCGACACTATCAAAGTGAGTATTTTTGATGTGTAACAGGGCACCATGTTCTCCAGGTGCTAGTTCGACTTGATCTCAATCCTGATACCTACTCAGAGTGAATGAAGAAGAGAGGGGGTGGTTGAAACCTCGCCTCACTCATTAATTGCAAGGTATGGATGTCCCGACAGGAAGTCTGCCCGAGATGGTCCTCTGTACTGGTTTTTTCCACAGAAGCCATGCCGAGTCCTCAACTCACCAGAGAAGCCTGCGCACACTAATTCAGCATTTAAGGGCTCAACTACCCCTTAGCATGAGCCATGCAAAGTTAAGATGGCATATGACAGAGGAGTGGAGGCCAGATTTGATTGAACAAACGCCCCATCCTGAAAGTCCAGGATGCCTCTATTGGGCAACTGTTTAGGAGTATATGTACTTAGTTTTGACATTTTTTGAAGTATCGATGGTTGAGCTAGGCTCCCGATTGTAAAATTTTTAGTGAAGCACTGGTTATTCAGGTTATGTATTGGCACTTGAGACTTCCTGCCTTATGAATGTCAGTTTCTTTCATATCTTTATTTGCACTGTGTTAGAACAACTCGGAATTGGAGGATCCAGTCGAGTTGTAGCTGTTATAGGATGATGTAGGTTGGATCACTGTAACAGTTGTGTTGTCTCTAATCAGTCTTGTGATTTTCTCAACGCTGAATGACTTGGAATTGGAGGATCCAGTCAAGTCACCCCTTCAGTTCCCCGAAACTCTGAACCAAGATGATCTTGCATTTAGAGTTTTTCCCCTACAAAATGCCGAAAGGCATGTTGCCTAAGGTAGTTTTGCTCACTCCTCTCACCAAGTCTTCCACCTGCTCATTTTACAATCAACCCACTAACTGAAGTTAGATCAAGACCTCCTTTGTTCTTTACATACCATACCTGGTCCCTGAGCTAGAGTGATTCCGTCCTGAGTATCTAACCATTTGATCATCCATTAAACTTATTGTGACATAAAACTGATGGGCATTGGGCTCTGCTCCTGTCGCAATCCAGGAGTGACTTTTGATGCTAACACATTTAATATTAAAACTCACTGGTGCGTCGCATATGAAATTCGCACCGATGCTTTTATGTAATCAATTAGCACTGGTTTCAATATTAATTTAATACCACAAAATTATATTAAAAATTTGGCCATTGGTGCATTAATATTATATGAAGCACCGATGTGTATATGTTATTGATACACACCGACACTATTGTGTTATTGATAAGCACCAAGGCTTGTTTGTTACTGCAAAGAACTGATGCTTTCAATTTTTAATGCATCAAGGCATTTTTCCCTGTAACGCACCGATGCATATTATTTTATACAACATCGGTGCCTTGTTATTAATAACACACTAGTGCGTTCTATGCAAAAATTCCCAGTGCTTAATTATTTTTAACTCTCCCGGTGCATTTTGATGTTAAAGCACTGGTGCTTATAAGAAAAACACCCCAATTCTTAAATATTTTACTGCCCCAGTGCTTTCATATTTTACTTCCCCAGTGCTTGACGTTACGTGTACAACACTCATGATGTAGGTGTATGTATGCACCGATGCTTGTTCCTTATACAAACACACTGATTTGTAAACATCCACTAACACCTCCAGCCCCAGATTTTTTTTAGTTATAATCAACTTCCGTTATAGTATCTACAAAAACATTCGCTATCAATAACATATGTTGTAGCAGAGGTTTTTTTGACAATTTTTGCCAATTTTGTAACACCAAAAACGCCTGCTAAAAGGTCTTTTCCTTGTAGTGGTTGTGCCATGTCCAATGTTCAGACTCCCTAAGCTACTTGTCTCATAGTATGTAGCCCCGACTTTTCAAGTTCACAATTAGTTGGGATGAGAGTCTATATGCATCATTGCGGCCAATCCACGGATCCAAGGCAGTTTGGACTTTGTTACCTCTACCAATTCTCCATACCAACCAATTATCTAACAAGGGGAAGGTTGTAACCATTGTTTTCCATATTATAAGAGTTTTGTTTTATTTTAGCAATCTTGATTTTCTTCTTTTCACTAATCAAAACAGAGATATACTTTTAATCTTCTAAATTTGGTCTCAGTGTATGTTAACCACCACCATCATCATAATATTGAAAAATATTTAGATTTTATATAATGACATGCTATTTTTATTTTGAATTTTAAAAGTTAAATGGTTAAGATATTTTATTGTGAAATTCTTAAATAATATAATTCTCATATATTAATAAGTATTTAGATATTTATATAATAATTTATTATTTTTAGCCCCCAGGGTGTAGAATAGTCGGTGATAGAGTGTACTATTAAGGAACTTTGTTATGTGAAGTCACTGGTTCGAATCCCTCGATTTACCTTGTGTGTCACATGAGAGGCCACATTGGCATGTCGGGTTATAATGGTAGCAGTCGAATAACACGACCACATGGCAAGTACATGCCCTCAACAAAATAATAATAATAATTTATTATTTTTATTTAAATTAGTTAATTTTTTTTAGACTTATAAATTATTTTAATTAAGTAAATATATTTTTAATTTTTTGAAAATTATAAATTTGTGTGACACAGTGTATAATATATTTTCATTTTAATCACCCACTCATTCCATGAAATTTGAACATAATTTTTGTTAAAAAAAAGTGTGTCCTTACTATTAATCCATGTTAATTTAATATGATGTTTTTCATGTAATAAAATATTTGAATATATCAATTTCAAAGTTTATATAAAACAAGGAGAGTTGCTAAGCAACAAGTCCCTGCCAAAAAGGTTGAGAGTTGTTCCTTAAGTATTGTCTTGTCCTTTTCTTTTTGCTTTTGAAATAGGTTAAGACAAAAAAGTTGTGGGCTGCACGCATGATCAATTTGATAATGTTCAATATTGAAATAATAGCACAAACCCATTGGATTACTGGCCCATCTGATTTCTCTGGGATGCACTGGGAGGTTCTTGAAGAAAGAGCTTGTATTTGTAATATCAATAGTTTGGTTCATCTCACTTGGCTTCTCGACGTTCAAAATATTCATAGCAAAACAATGGCATAATATTTTATATATACAACATTGTCATTATATTTAATAACATAAATTCTTATGTTTAGCTTCAAAATAATTAAAATGTTAGAAAAATAGTAACAATATGATCTGAACATATATGACTCTGCCCTATAAAATCACCATGCACATTCTTTATTTCTCTACACAACGAGCAAGTTGATATAGCCTGGTGACTCAGTTGAAGAAGGTTGAATGGCTAGTTTTAGTATTCAGCCCAAAAGAAGGAGTAGTTCACCCATCTCCAATGAACATATTTATTATGTTACCATGTTCCCGCGTTTTCGAGTTCTTAGGCATATGATCCGGTTTAAATAAATTTCTTTTGCTGGAGCCAAATATATGATTTCATGCATTTAAGGTGATTGTGTCCCATATTGAAACAAACATCCAGGTTTGATAAGTCTGGTTTCTCTAAAAAAAAGATTACCAAACACGCTTTGGACAAAGGCATGGAATGGTGTTAGGCGTAGAGCAATACATGTCCATCCAACGGGGTTAATAAATTACTTTTATCTTTAGAAAACTTGATGAATTATGGCCTCCTTTCCATCCAGCCTCCCTCTAGTTATTATCATCACCAGGATCGTGGTTACAGGACGAGTATCAAGACAAATAAATTAGATTGCATTTTTAGCTCTATGGAAACTAGCTTTTGAACCTGATTTGATAGCCCTTTAATAATAACCTTTATCAAATTATAAAATATAAAGTGAAATATCTGGAGATTTGTGAAGACATCGGCTGACTTAGTTGCAAACATACACCTGTTTATATAGGTACGTGCACTTCCATTTGGTTTGCATGCATGTTGCAAACCAAACTCTAGTGTACTCACCCAGATGTTACAATGCATGTAATCCTGGAAAGTGGTGCCATCTCAATCAGACTTTCGCGAAAGCACTTCACAAGCCGTTCAAAAACACCAAACATACACAACCACAGATAGTCCATGCACATTCTCATTCCACAACTTGGATGTTTCATGTTGTCCTTCCTAAACCCATTACGTTGCCAACATGTGAAACCCCAAAACCAGAAGTTCAACATCCCAATCTCCAACAATCCCAATTCTGGTCAAGTTTCTCCAATCAACAAAACCAAAAGTTCGACATCCATCCTTCCAACAAGGTCCAATTCATTTGTGGGCATGGGAGAATACGTAGCGCCAGAGATGCTCAAGGGCATCAACCATGAATTTGCAGTTGACTGGTGGGCTTTAGGGGTTCTACTCTATGAAATGATCTATGGTAAAATGTCATTCAAGGTTGCAACGAAGAAGGAAACATTCTACAATATTCTCGTAAAACAACCCCAATTCGCAGGTCCATGGTATCCTCTAAGAGATCTCATAATCAGATGCATGGGTTAGTTCGATAAAACAATTCTTCTTACTCAATTGAGAGGGAGGGTCGGAAGCTCGTTTGCCTTTGCCTCTACCTCTGTGGGTGCTTCTATCCGAGTTTCAATCCCAGGCGGACCAAAGGATATGGTTTTGTTTCTTTAGAGGGGGTAGGGTTCAGTGGGAAATCCCTTACTGGCATGAATGGAAGGTCGAGTTACTAAAGTAACTATTCCGACGCTGCTTATCAGACTCCTTTAGCTCACCCAAATTGGAAACTCATCACTGAGAAGGATCAAAGTGGTGATACAACGCACTCAAATGAAATGGCCTTTCAAGAGGTTTTTACCCTAACTTGCCTATGATTTTCTGCATTTGATCTGGACGATCTGGTGAATATACTGATGCTTAATCTGCTTAGTAAACTGATACTGGCCTGGACCTGAAATAACGACAGACTCATACGGTAACCTCAGGTATACTTGTTATAACCCTAATTTGCACCAAACATGCTTACCTGGCATCAAGCCATCTTAGATTCCTTTTTTGCCAAAGCACCACTGAACAACTCTTCTTAAAAACCTCTTTTATAAGGGCCCATGCGCCCTACTCCATTATTGCATGCGTGTACATGCTAGCTGACCTAAAACAACCCGCGTGTACCTACAAAAGTACAAAAAAAGGAAAGTTGTCGACGGAACACACAACTTTGGGTAAGTTAACTAAACCTTCCAGCCATGCATGGCCGAGGGTTCGTCCAAATACCTAGCTTCTTCTAGCCTATAAAAGAAGGGTTAGGGGTCCCATTTGGAGGGGGAGAATAATAGTAAAGAAACTCTACCCAATTGCACATTCCCATTGTCCCAACCCTTTAACCATCCTTGTGCAAAGAGAGATACTGAGCAAAGAAGTTGGAGGACATTTGAAGAGGAGCCCAGGATTAGGTTCGCGAAGCAGTGGCCGGTCTCGACATTGTAAGTTGATTCATTAAAGTTAATAATAAAGAAATGCTTTTTCCATCCCACTATATGAGTTCTTCATATTTTAGTGAATATATGTTTGAATCTCTAACCCATTAATCTGTAGAACAAATGCATGTAGAGTTTGTTGCTTGTTTTGTACGCATGTCAGTCTTAGGAGGATAGCTGCTAACAAGCGATCAAGCGTGAAGAAGGATCGACATCAAACTTCCGGAACAAGGTATGTTCGTTTAACCATGTATTTGCTTAAAATAAATGGGGATTAGGTCTGGGACGACTGTAGAAAGTAGGATTCTTTCAGTCATATCTGCATGCATAATATAACCCTAAATGCTAGTCCGTAGGGGGATTTCCCACCACAACAATACTGGCGGCTGATGAACCCAAGTGAACAGGAAAGCATGAAAGGAGAAGAGGAGCAGGGCGAAGAAAGTGATGCCTCAGAGCCACCCGATTTTGAACAGGACGAGGTTAAGGATGAAGAAAATTTGGTGCTCAACAACCTTAAAACTTGAGACAGGGCTACACAAAAGAAGAAATCACTGGCTACAATGGGGGCATTTGGTGAGGATACTAAGAATAATTAACTATACAGGGAAACCTGTTGTTTCGAAATCTATTGTTTCATGTCCAGGACTGTTTTTAAAGGACAAAGATGGCATGAGCACGATAGCTTAGGTTTGCATGGTGTGTAGGTGGCACGGTGGTGTAGGTTTGCATGGTGTGTAGGTGGAAGCTCAATAGCAAATGCGCTATAGGCTATGGGATGAAGAAAACTTTTATACAAACATTTCATGTTTGTGAAGTAATGCTAGAGTCATTTCTAGCATTACTTCATTCCAGAAAAATTAGTACTTAGATGTGAGCTTTAAAGTAAGATTTCGGTGGGCAATGCAGGGGATCTGCCTTGGGAAGAGGCCAAATAAGGCCTCAAACCTAAAAGTTATGGAAAAAACATGAAATGGGATGAGAAGAAATGTATAATTTACCCAAACTTAGGATTAAAACAATAAAAATACCATGATTTTTGTGCTAGAGTAATAACAAAACTGAGAATCGATTACAATAGTCCCTACCAGCCCGAAGGGCAGGGACTAATAAATTTTAAGTGCAGAGATAGTGCATTGCAGTGCATTTTATTAGTCCCTGCCATAAGGTAGGGACTATTGTAAACGGTAAGGTACACACTATTGTAAACTGTAGTATTAATCTGTGTACAAAACGATGCATTATTTTCTCTAATTTAAAGTCTTAGTTCGATGTTTTAACTAAAACATTTTCCTCACATATTAAACACCGACAATACATTTTGTTTATCAATTAGATAATTTTAGGTTTTATTTGGTCTTATGTCGACCTCATTTTAATTTTTCTTTTCTTTTTTGTTAGGTTTAAACTTTATATTTCTGAAAATATGCTTTAGAGATGAACTAATGCTATATATTGAGTTAGCATTAGTTCTTTAACATTTTTTGTTAGGATAACATATCCTAAGTTTTTTGTTGAACCATTTAATTGCACATATCATATCCCAAGGTCACGACATATCTTAAGTTCTTAGTTCAACCATCTTAATGTGTTGAGTGTCTCTATGCTACATGATCAAGACATGACATGAAGATGCTCAAAAAATGACATAAACAAGGCTCATTTTGACATGAGCCATGCTCCTCTTCCACATGCCACTATTCAATGAGAATGATTCACTCTAAATCCAAGCCCCACTATGAGAATCTCCACTGTCACTTACTCACCATGATGTGAGAACTTCCACTATCACTCGCTCACCATGCCCGCCATGCTGTGAGAACTTCCATTGTCATTGGCTCACCATGTTGTTGTTGTAAGGGACTTCTCCATGATGTTGTTATAAGGAAGCTTCTATAAGGGACTTCTTCATGATGTCGCTATAACAGGACCAACTACAAGGTAAACCTGTAGCAAATATAAAACAACAAACAACAAATAACAAACAACAATTATTATTGTTTTTGTAAATATGTACAAAAAATTAGTAAGAAATCATTTTCTTTTTGTACATCTTGAGAATCCTTTACATATAAATAATTTTTTACATCTTCAACAAAATATATTACACATTAACATAAATCTATACCAATAAAATGAGCAACAAAAAAACCTTGAAACACTTTAAGGAGTTGTGAAATCTCCAATGACAATTCCTCCCAACATTATTCATCCCATGTGCACATTAAACGTCTCTACCTATTATATTTTGAACTTCACACCAAGAGAGGTCAACTCCCAACAACATTCATCCCATCCATGTACTAAGTGTCTCATCTGTGTATTAAATGTCTCTACCCATTATAGTCTAAACTTAACACCAATAAAGGTCAACAAAAGTGTGAGAATAATAAATGTGGTGTTTTACTAATTTGTTGTGTACAGAGGCCCTTCTGCAAATGAAAAATATATTTTTTTTTTAACAAGAAAATGAAACTTAACATAATTGATTTATGAATTAAATGAAAATATTATGTATGATGTCTCTCTTCATGCTTGATATATGATGTTAACTAAGAGTATGCTCATACTCTTAATAACCCATGTAAACTAAATATCATTAGTAGGGAAGTGGTAAAATAACCGACCATCTCTTTTCATCTCTAATCCATGGTTAAGGTATTAGCCAAGTCCCATGTTTTCCTAAATTGGTTTGAGAATCCCTCTAATATGATATTCATGAAAAACATGTTGAGCTCTATGAAAAATGGGAAAAAGATAATGATGCAAAGATTATGATGAAGGTAAAACTGTCCATTCTATTTGATGGTAATGTTTTATTGTTAAATTTTAAATATTGTACCACTTTCAAACCTTCGTTGACATCTTTTTATTTTCTTCAGGGAGTCGGGAAAGAATTTTATGTTGGGGAACCATGGCACATCTTAGAGAAAACACAAAATCTTGTAAGAGGCTCTCAATCACTATGTATATATGCATAAGAAGTCAACATCTAGAAAAGAACGAGCCCTACATGTAGTGACAGGTCAAGAAATAAATTTCCCTTTCTTTTTTTGTTTCCTAAGTCTCTATCTCCATTCATTTCCCTGAGCCTGGAAATGACATTCCCTTTCATGCACCCACATTATTCATATATAAGTTGGTGTTTCATGCTCACAAAGATGACTACCGGAAATGATATTGTCTTGCCAATGCTAGTTTAAGTCTGTGCCCAACAAAACAATCTCTCTATATCTAAAGTTGAGTGTGGTTAATACAATGCGTGGTTCATTCACCCACATTATTCATATATAAGTAGGTGTTTCATGCCCACAAAGATGAATACCAAAAATGCTATTGTCTTGCTAATGCTAGTTTTAGTCGGTGCCCAACAAAACAATCTCTCTATCTCTAAAGATGAGTGTGGTTAATACAATCTCTCTATCTCTAAAGATGAGTTTGGTTAATATAACTCCAAAGAATCATGTACTAGTAAAAACTGAAAACACTCAACACTCACTAGTAAAAACTCCTATATCGAGTATGTTCTTTAGCATTCATCCTTTGCAAGCAATTTCTGCAACAACCTCTTCCAAGGGAGTGATATTTTTGTATGGAAAGTTGTTATTGACTATTAAGAATTGGTGGTGGGTTCAGGTATCATTATGTTATTTCCTTGAAGACGTAGAATCCCTACCCTACAATGCATAACAATTGTTCACCTTGAACTTTGAACTTGCATCATTGTTGTTAGAAGTCATCCTTACCTATAGCCAAATCAATACATTCATGGCTTCCATCTTTCCATCTATCCCCTTACAAAGAACATGTGTTGAACATGATGATCAGGTAGGTGTATCTATTGAAAATCAAAACACTTCACCTTAGTAGAGCCTTGGAAGAGCACCAAACATGAATTTTAAATTTTGGTAAAGAAGGAGAAGTTGTTAAGGCATTTAATTACCATTAATTTGTTCTTAAACCAAGTTTAGTTGGACATTGTTCGATGCCAAAGTTGTTGAAGTGTAAGCACTATTTAATACAACTCAGAAGTAATTGGACATTGTTCGATACCAAAACTGTTACGTGTAAGCATTGTTTTACCTCTTTTTACACCACTTATTATGAAATGATAACGGTTATCTAATGCATGCATATGAAAGAGACTATGGTTGATGTGTAAGTATGTTTTACCTTTTTTATACCACATTATGGAATGATAATGGTTGTCTAATACATTCAATAATACATGCATTTGAATTTGAAAAAGACTATAATGCATTTCTAAATAATTTTTTATTACTGAAATTTTAGGTATCAATTTTACTTCTAAAATATTCAATACAATATATCCATGTCTTTTTGGATCTCGCGTGACCAAGCTTGAAAAACACCTATTACTTAGTGAAGTATATCAAATGCTTTTCATTTAATCCTTAGTAGCTTAGATATTCATTTAACCCATCTATTCTTCTTTGTGACTTAGATTTTCTCCCAAGTAATTCAGTTTCCCAAACATTCTTTACAATTATTAAAATGAATATTTGATTCTTAGTTTTTAATAACATAGATCATAAAATTCATTAATTACTTTTTATTTTATTTTTAATATAATAAATTTAATTAAAATACTTTATAAACACATTACATTTTAATAATAAATTTAATTAAAATAATTTATAAATACATTATTTTTTAATAATAAATTTAATTAAAATATTTTATAAATACATTACTTTTTAATTTTTTTATTATATTAAATTTTATTTTAATAATTTTTAAAATGAAATTTTATTTTTTTATTATATTAAATCTTATTTTAATAATTTTCAAAATGCATTTTTATATTTTTACTAGTACTCTTTTTCAATATAGTAAATACTCTTGTCATGTCTTCCTTCACATATCATTATAAAGACCTTTTCAACTCACATATAACAAAGAGAGATGCCATAATAATATATTACTATTGTATAGAACCAACATTTTATCAAAATGCCATATACAATGATCATTTATGCATTAATAATGGGGATAGTAGTTAAATCTTTTTATGTTCTTTACCCTTGTTAGCACATATTATGAAGGGATAACGGTTGGTCTCATGTTCTAGGTCCCAAGGAATTCCCTTTCCTCTTGAGTGAAGGGAGCTCTTCTCTTTGGTGGTTTTCTAAATTCTAGAAACTTTTTGTTAGGAAAATTCTATCAAAGTTGAAAAACTTTAATTCTACAAATTTCTTGTTGTAAAATTCATAAAAGTTGTAAAGTTTTAAATTACCACTTAGGGTAGGAGATTTTTTTTTCAACTATCCTTGTTTTGGTTTTTAATAGTTTTAAATCATTATAAAAAGTTAAGATAATAAATAATTGGATATTTGAAGGAGTTGTTTAATTTTGTAATTAATTTTTATTTAGTTATTAGAATTTAATGATATATAAAGTTTCAGTATTTATCCATTTTGAATTTTGATTAAATTTTAGATTATTTGAATATATTTTGAATTAGGTAAAACTTTTATGCATGTTGTTTCACCATGCATAAAACTTTCAGTTATTGATTTTTTATCAAATTTATTTAACTTAGGTATTTAAAATAATAAATTTTTAATTTTTATATAATCCAAATTTTTAATAATAACTCATTTCAAAATAAATAAATAATATTATGATAGGGATATTTAATCACTATATTCATTAATTGCTTGTTTGTGATTATTATAGGTTGTTTGTATGTGAAAATTGGTTGTTATTTGGTTTCCTATTATCATGGTTTTTAGATGTGATTTTTAACAAACTTTATTGTTGTAATAAGTTGAGATTTTTTTTCAAAGCTTGTTGAGCTACATGTTATTATAGGCATGTTAGTTTTCTTGATGTAACAATTATATAAACTTGTGTATTATTTAATAAAAAGTTGTCCAAAGATTTGTATTCACACATATCATGTAGAACTCTACTCTTGACTTATCATGTCCTTGTTTCTTATTATATTTACAAAACTTATTAGAAGAAGGAGAAGAAAAAGAAAAGTTTGATTGTACAACCCCCTGATGATGAAGATGGTGTTGTTCCCTATAATGTTTTTAGTGAATATGCGACCAATGAAGAGTTAAGGCGACTCAATAAAGTCACCTTGCTACAACACTCTACTCCTCCAAAATCCCAAGATAATATATTTATAACATGTTCACATCTCTCACATGATTTCTCCATTACTTGTATCCTTGACAACGGCTCACAAGAGAATTTGATTGCCAAGACCATCGTCAACAAGCTGCACTTGTTGGTGGACTCATGTCCTCATCCTTAAGCACTTGGATGGAAGATAATGGTTTCTCTTCCTTGATCATGCACACATATACTATGCCATTTGTTTTTGGTCCTAAATTTGTGAATAAAGTCACTTGTGATGTGACCGATATGGTTGTTGTGGTATGTTGCTTGACCAACCCTATTAGTATGATCGAAAGACCTAATATGATGCATTAAACAACACTTACATATTGCATAAATATAACACCAATTATCATATACGCAATACAATTGAACTATCACATTGGGTTGTTCCTTCAATTAGAAAACACCTTTAACCTTCATCTGACATCATAACAAATAATAACATTATTTAGTCCTACATTTGTAGCCTCCAATTATCTCAATAGTTTTGGAGGATTCTTATACACCATTGATCCAGAAGGATCTCCACACAAGGATTCAATACTTTCCATACCATGGAGAAGATCATTAAAATGATTGATGATAGGCGACAAAGTTTAAAATAATGATTAATGCCCCATTTAATATTGTAAAAATGATTAATACTTTAAATGAGTGTGAGAAGCTCATGTATTATTCATTCAAAAATGATTCATACTTGAAGTTAGTGGAATTAGTCATGTATTTTTCATTTAATTTGTAAAATGGGAAATCAATTTTGTGTGAGAATCCACCTCACAAATTAGTTTCTTAGTTTCAAGGGGAAATTAGTTTTGTGTGAGAATCCACCTCACAACTAGTTTTCTATTCTCAAGAAGAGGATGAGAGTCTCATAGGATGGTTTGGGATTCTTCCTCATTTTATCACAAGTGTTTTCCTAGTCTGAAGGGGAAGTTAAGGTTCTCATAGGTTGGTTGAGATGCTTTCTCATTTTTTTCCTTTGAGTTGTTATTAGATCTTAAATTTGTGGATCTTGTCTCATTGAATTATGGAGTTGAGGAAACTATATAAACTCTTTATGTAAGCTCTGGGTTTCATCCTTTTATGGATCCCTTTATGGAGCTTGGAGAGAGAGCTCAAGAGAGATTGAAAGAAAATAATTTAGTCCTTCTGGTGTATGAATAAATGTCACTTATGCGAGAGCCTTAAGTTCTCTTTGTATAGGAGAAGGTTTCTCTAGGTTCTCAGCCTTTTATGGAGCATCTGCCACATTTTGTGAGAAGTTTTCAACCCTTGATATAGGAAGGATAATAAAGCGATTCATATTCCAAGTGGATCTAAAGATGTAGCCAGAAGAGTCTAGTGAACTCCGTTATCACATGGGTGTTAAATCATATGTGTGAGTTTTGATTGCATTCTCACTTGATTAAGTAGATATTTAATCACAAATATGCACATAAATATGACAATTTTCTCACGTTCATATGCATTGTTGAGAAATTATTTGCTCATGTTCACATGCAATTAATCGTCAGTAAAAGATCCTCATCATATATTTTTGTAGAGAAAGTTCTCACTGAAAAATCTCGGATCAACTGCCTTCTATCATGCCACATCCTTTACTTTCTCATGTCTCTCTTCATTGGCATTCATTGCCTTCACACAACACCTTGGGAGGACAATAATAAATTTAGAGTTTCTCACCTGTTACGAAGTTCTCTAATATTTTGGAAGTTTAGATTTGGTGGCCTCTTCTCACTAGTTCACAACCCAGTTCGACATCATTCATCACTTGAAGCTTACATTCAGGTTCATAATGTTTTCCATCATGGTATTCCAAATCGATTGGGCATCCATGATGTTGTCAAAACTTATTATTGCTCAACAATCCTAACTCATCATGCTATAAATCCAGTTCCTGGAATGAACACTCACCAACATTTCACTACTTCCTACCTTATTTCTATGCAAGACCATCTTTTAGATTAGGCTCATTCAATAACAACTACAACATTTTCCATCTCTCTTGAAAGCATTGGAGGCCAATGCTCTTATTGTTGGAAGGAAAAGTAGAGATATTTAATTATAATATTCATTATTTGCTTGTATGTGATTGTCATAGGTTGTTGTTTGGTTTTCTTTATCATGGTTACTTGAGATGTGATATTGACAAATTCTATTGTTGTAATAAGTTAAGATTTTCTCTCGAAGCTTGTTGAGATATGTGTTATTGGAAGCATGTTAGTTTTATTGATATAACATCTAAATAAGCTTGTGTATTGCTTCTTAAAAATTTAGTCAAAGATTTGTATTTGCATGCATTATGTAGAACTCTACTTTTCAATGGTTTTGATCCATCATAATAAATACTACATATGCACAATGTCATACATTGTGGAGAACCGATAAGTGTATTGGTTTTCTATTGTGAAGTTGAATTAGAAAAATGTAAGTAAAACAACTGGTTCTTCAAGTTTTTCAATCTTGTTTAGGACTTCTTATGTGTTATTAACTTGTGTTTGGTGTATAAATCAAAATTGTGAGTATGAATTAGGACCAAGTGACACTAATAACAAAATGAAAAATGTCATTAAAACAAAAAAAACAACAACAGAGAGATCAAATGAAAACTAAATTCTATTACTCAAAGATGGTGAAAAACACCATACAAAGATAATGTGGTAGTCGTCTATGAGAAGAGATGAAGATAGAATACTTTGTTCCACAAAAATGGTGAAGCTCGATAAGAGAGGAAAAAAATGACAGCAAGAGGAAAATTCACAGTTATTCGGAAGAAGCCTCGTCTCTTCCTCCACCACGGGTCTCCCCTAGTAAGTTGTCACCTCTCGAATTCTCTTTTTTAAATCATTCATTTTCGGTAAGTCCAAAAAAGGAAGAGATAATGCCTCTTGGACCGCATTCTAAGGGTCTCTCTTCTTCTAAAATTGGTAGTCTCTCCTATTCCATTAATTCACCTCCCATCCCCTCCTCTCTAGTCCCTTCCCACTAGTTTTCCCCACTGCCCATTATCCCCATGGATCCCTCTAGTATTTATGGTGATAACTCATTTAAATCCCATTCAAAGTCTTCAGTTAAGTCCAAATATTTTCTCCGACCTAAAATTAAGAAATCGAAAGAGAAGCAACCTAGCCTATGGGGTATCTCCTTGAACAAAGATATGGGTGGATATGTACGAAGGAAATCACTGATATATTTGGCCCAATCCAAGGCCTTAAAGGAAATCAGGAGTGACAAACAAGCAACCATTGAATAGGCCCTTAGTGCGGGTCAAGCCTAGGAAGGGGTTCCTAAATGAAAGTGATATCATTTAATGCAAGGGGAGTAGGGGGAGATCCCAAAATGCAAGCCCTCAAACAACTGGTTCAAGCCCATAAACCAAAGATAATTATGATTTAAGAAACTATATGTATCGGATCAAAAGCCGAAGAGGATTTTTGTTCATTTCTAAAAGAATGGTCTTTCAACACTATTGATTCGTTAGGATTATCAGGAGGTTTTCTCTCTGCATGGAGCCCTAGGCTAAAGGAAACTCAAACCTTGGTCCTTCCTTAAGGTATAGTGATAGATCAAGAGGATCAAATTCTATCCAAATCACTCATATTTATTAATTTATATGGACCTTATGCATACATGGTTTCATATTAGATGGAGATTCAAAATTCTGGTTTTCTAGACAAGTCTAATTTTATCATAGGAGGGGACTTAAATTTCTCTATTTCTCTTCAGGAGGTATGGGGATGTTATTCACACTAGGATGCTCAACATATTTTTTTCACAAACTGGATAGAGAAGAATAAACTTATTGACATTGAACCCAAAAGCTTTCTCAAACTTGGAGAAATGAAAGAAAAAGGAAAGATATGGTAGCCAAATGCCTAGACATATTTTTGATCTTCGATAGGTTGATGGATTTACAGTGGAGATTGAAATAAAGTGTGGTGGTAGGAGGAATCTCAGATCATATGCCAATTGTCCTTTAAATTGAGGGGAAATCAAATCGATCTCCCTCCCCATTGAAATTCATCCATTCCTGGTTGAATGGAGAGGATTTCAAAAATCTAGTAAAAAATACATGGAAACCCTTAGAGAACAATGCTGAAAGATCGTATATGCACCAATTCACAAATATCTTAGGGATCAAAGGAGAAATAACTTGATGGAAAAAAGATTACCAAAATAAAAGAGACAAATATCTTAGGGATGTAGAGGCTCATATTAGAGTTGTGCTCATCGAAGGATAGTATGACAGTCTCAACTAAGAGGAAGAACTAGAATTAAGTAAACTAATGCAAAGAAGAAAATAAATTTTATACTTGGAGGAAGCCAAATGGAGGATGAAAAGTAGGGAAATTTGGCTAAAAGAAGGAGATGAAAACTCAAAGTTCTCCCACTCCAATATGGGACATTAAGGACTCTAATGGTAAGGTGGTATCCTCTTTCGAATACATAATTGGTGCAGGTAAAAAGTTATTCTTTGAACTGTTTAAAGCCACTCCCGACTATCCTATTGAAGAGATCCTTCAGACTATATCCCTATTTCCCAATTCTATTTCAGAGGAGATGGATGCCTCAATGCAAGAGGACATTTCAAACAAGGAAATCATTTCTACCTTTTCTTCTTTTCAAAAAGGAAAGAGCCATGACCTAGAGGGGATGGCTGTAGAATTCTATTTATGTTTCTATGAGCTCCTTAATTTTGATCTTCTCAAGGTCGTTCAAGAATAAAAAATCTCTAGGAAAGTATGGGGATCATATAACCATACATGTCTATCCATCATACCCAAAAAGAAGGAGCTTAACATGTTTGATGACTTCCCTCCCATCTCTTATTACAACCTTATATATAAAGTCATCGTAAATACTATTTCCAACCCTCTTAAACCCATTCCTAGTGAAATAATCTCTAAAGAGGACATATTCTTAGTTGGGCGCCAAATTCATGATGCAATATCCCTCACTCAAGAAGCCCTCCACTTCATAAAAACCAAAAACATCCCATACCTGGTGATGAAGATGGACCTTTCTAAGGCCTATGATAAAGTGAATTGGACTTTCGTATGCCTTTCACTAATACAAGTGGGTTTTAATCTCAATTTGGTCAATTGGATAATTGGGTGTATTGAACCCTCTTCCTTATCTATTCTCATCAACGAGACTCCCTCGACCTCTTTCAAATCATCAAGAGGTCATCTTCAAGGATTCCCTTTATCTCCTTTCATATTTGTGTTGGTGGTTGAAGGGTTGATCAGGTTAATATTTCACACTCGAAGAAGGGGTACCATTAAAGGATTGAAAATCTCTCAATCGAAAATCCTAACACATTTAGTTTTCATTAACAATGTCATTATTTTTGTTGCAGATTCTCCTCAAGAATTCAAAGCCAGGAAAGAGGTTATTGTCTCTTTTTGCACTGCAATAAGAATGCAAATTAATATTATTAAATCTATTATGATCACTAATGAAATCAAGATGCAAGAAAAATCGCAGCTTCAGGATCTATTTCCTAATGCTTCTAAGAACAATGATGAAGGGATGCAATATCTTGGTTTCCTTTTGAAAACAAACTTCTATTGATTTGAAGGCTGGTTATGGATAATTAAAAATATACAGTCAAGAATTGACTCTTGCTATCATAGATGGATATCAAGAGGAGGAAGGATGGTTCTTTTGAAATCGATACTCAATAGTATCCCAGTCTATTGGGAAGTGATTGTGAATATTCCTAAAGGAATTCTCTCTAGAATTAGAAAACTTAGTTTTCAATTCTTATGGAGATGTAAAAAAGACTTAGGTGGAATAACTCTGGCAAGTGGACACATATAAGTTTTCCTAAGGATCAAGGAGGATGGGATATAAATAACATATTATGGTTTGTCAAATATCTTGCAACAAAAAGTGTTTGGTGGTTCATTCACAATGAGAGGTTGTGAGGCAGAGTTTTGGCCTCCAATTATTTTCCAAGCCTAACAAAAGTGGAATGGTTAAGATCTGCAAGGAAAATAAGAGCTTACAACTCAATTGGGTGGAAAGAAATGATGGAATCTCTCCCATTGATGAGTGAAGGCTTATCCCGACAAATTGGAAATGGAAAATAAGTGAGAGTTGGGGAGGACCCATGGGAAGGATCATGGCCAATCTATTTTCTATCAAGGGGTCTCATAGACACACTTCATATGAGAAGGGTTGTCTCATTATGGGATGCAAGAATAGGAGAAATCGACCAAGTAGGGTACACAAAGTGGAAAATTGATGAAATGATGGAGCTATAAGAGAACCTAAGGGAGGAAGGGACAAGATTAATTAGAATCCTGTCATCAAACTTCATATGCCTGGATGAAGAAAAGACAAACTCACTTATCTGGGAACCTAATGAAAAAATTGGAACCTATATAGAAAAAATGGGAAATCAAATGATAGCTTCAAGAGATTCAGGAGGAGATAAGAAATTTCGGTGGTCTCATTTATGGGGAATGAATGCACCAACAAAGGTTAAACTCTTTGGGTGGATAGTCCTTGAAAGCAAAGTATTTGCCTCGAAAAATAGAACTAAGAGAGGATGGATAGGTACCAGTCGATGCTCCTTACGAAAACAACATGCATAATCATCCCATCATATTTTTTCCTCTTGTATTTATACACTTTAAGTAATGTTTGAAGTTGTAGTGACTTTGAAGATGGTTATTCAACCGCTAGTTGGTGAGTTTGGGGAATGGTGAAATTCTGGTTCGAAAATGAAGATGTCCAATCATCCCAGTCTTGTCCTTTATTTTTAATCTATTTCATCTGGTGGGCACAAAATATGTTTATTTCCCAGGATAAGTTCATGCCTCCATTAGTGGTTGCAGTTCTAGTTTCAAAGAAAACCAAAGAATTTGATATGGAAAAGAAGCAATGGAAAAAAAATGAAACATTGGGGTGCCTAGTATTGATAAGTGTACATCGTGGGGATTTTTTCATTGGGGACAGTCAAGGCCACCCATCCCGCTGTGGTTTTGGAGCGGTGCTTTTCATTGTAGAAAAACATTTCTTTAATATCCAATTATTGATGCTCGAATCTATCAAGACTGGAACAACAACCTCATGAGGACATTAGTCCTCCTTCGTTTTTAGAGAGGTGGTTCTCCTCTTTGGCTAAAATATATATCTTTGAATATATTGGATTAGGAAGAGTGCTAGGCAACAAACCCCAAATCTTTATTGCTTGTATTTGTATGAAAATGTTCTTCAATAACCCAATATGATTTTTATGTGCAACAAAAGTCTTTTTACAATAAGAAAAGATTGAAGGAGGGCTTCAACATCATAATTAAATTGTGATCAACATCACACACAATATTCTTAATAATATATAAACACATCCATATCTTCTTCATGAGAAATAGGAGAGAATGATTTGATCATCTCAAA
>JZKD02S1718080.1:0-17216 GCA_000966675.3 Picea glauca
ACTCAAAAGAAATCAAATTAAGCTAAGCTCGTTATGCTAAGAAGTTCCATGCAGACAATTCATGTTGGATTAAAGTAATCGAAGAAAAAGTCAATTGGGAAAGACACCATTTGGAAAAATCCAAAACCAAGGAAAAATAATATTCTAAAGAGATTCCAAGGAGTTGGAGTGGCCTGGATTTCAGATGGGCATATTTTAGTTAGTCAAACTTTCAATTTACTATGTGTGGGACAACAAGCCCAAAACTCATAAGAATATCAATTAAGCAATCTTTTCCAAATCAAAATCATGTAGATGTGAATATGGCGAAAATCTGAGTGCCCATTTTCATCACAAGAGGGATCAAATAGTATCTTAATTTAAAAAATATCTTACTTGCAAGATGCCACAATGCATTGAAAATGATTTGATATGGTGATCATGGATAAAATCGGTGATCTGAAAATTTCTCAACACACAAAAAATTTGAGAATGAAATGAAGTAAATTTTCCCCCAAATTAAAATTAGATTGAAAAATCCAATCAAGGGAAAATTAGTGGGGAGGCCTTCTATTTCTTTCCACCTTTATTGATTATTGATGTATTATTCAGTCAACAGTAAGTAAAATAAAAGAAAAACAAATAACTAACTAAGCAACTAAAAAGAAAATCTAAACTATGCAAAGGACAGACACTAGTTTATTCTACCCTACTCCTACTCTACACTACAATGGCTAAGAAATGAACTATGTAAAGTCGTAATGTCAATGTATCCATCCTTTCAATTACAAGCATGTATACATATGTTCAAGACAAAATATTAGTGACAGAGCTTTGAATAAGAGTCGACTAAAAGTAGGAAAAATTAGCTCATGATAAACTCTATCCACCATATTAAAAAATTCTTATTGATAATTCATGGGAAACCTATCCAAGTAAGATCTCTCCAACCATACTCCAATTCTATCATAAAATGTACCATGACTCACATATAATTGATGGGGGGAGTTTAATGGAAAGAAACATACCAAATTAGAATCATGCATAGAATTTATGTGAAGTGTACTTGGTGAGAGAATCTCCGTGTTAATAAAGTTGTTTATCCCTGAAGACAAACCAAAATAATGACATAACCATCGGTGTAGACCGAAGTGCCTCACTATCTTGGCAAGCCTCCCTGGACTCACACTTCAAGTAACCATCAATTTGAGATACATTAGTGAAATAAAATTATATACATGTGATAGTTTCCACCATGGCATGAAAGGTAATTTCAAAACAATGGTGAGATCCACTAGTATCAACAATATCAGGTACAATAATTCTTGAGCAAGTAGATTCTCTACTAATCAGAAATGAAGATGAAAAAGGAGAAGACATGGTCTGATACACATCTATTACAGCATTCCCTTCATCTCGTGAGAAAGGTTGATAAGGCTTGGTTGTGATTAGTTCATGGTAAGAGGCCTTATCCTCTCTATCTTCCATATGCACATCACCACCATCAAGTACTTCAAAAGGGGTCATCCCTTTTTAGGTTATTTGAATATAATAATGGGTGGATTCCTACAAAATAAAATCATTAAAGAGATCAGGATACAAACAATAATAAGTGGAAAATTTGAGAGAATTAAAAGCCTCTCTAGAACAAGAAAAAAAATTAGAAAGTGACTCCATGAATGGTAGCTCCTCCTCTTTAAGAGCATCGACGATTGATTGTGAATTGGTTGGATTCACACTAGGTGTGGTTTCACCATCAACACAATCTTCCTCAATATGATTTTCCTCTTCCAAGTAATAAGTGGATTTTTGTGATAAAAGACATATGTCTTGTAAGTTTATTTCTTCTCCCAAAGTGAAAATATCAGTGTGGTTGTTTTTCTCTTGCACAATATGAGAATTTGAAATGGATTCCAAAACATATTCATGGTTAGAAGAGAGAATAAAATCATGAGAATCATTATAACAAGAGGTTTCAATAAATGATTCATCAACAATAGGAAAACAATATTTCTCTATGTCACTTGAACTAGGAGAATTTGAAACATCGGAACAATCCAAATCAGAATAAATTAATTTCCAATTATCCATGTGTGAGGAAGAATTAATTTTAAGTGTGTCCATATTTTCTTCATTAACAAAATGAACGGAATTCATGTTTTTCCACTTCCATTCCCTGTGATGGAAAAAATGAGATAGGATAGTGGGAACCTGACATAATCATCGATGTCACCCTGACATGATCATTTCATATCGGTGTGGAAAAGATATGAAATGATCTTACTCAAACATTTTCAGAATTTACTAGGCTAAAGCAAAGTATACAAGAATATCACCCTATGTTTATAGCCAACAAAAATAACATCCTAACTCACAAGTATTAATTACGAGTGCTTATGCTAGTCTTTTATAATAAAAAAAGCTTGTTGGAAATTCACTTTTTATGTAATTTTTGGAATATAACAGTTATTGAAATAAATGTAAGAACAGAAGTATAGACACCAAGATGATAATCAAGACAGAAGAGACATAAAGCAATCTCTTATTTCATTCCAATTCACCAAAGAGTCATTTTCTTTACAAAATCTCATACAGAAATCTTGGACCAAAGGCAAACTTAGACATCCCCGATGGAACATACAAAAGGAGCTCTGACAGAAAACCAAAACTGAACTCTAAAAGTTGGATCAGCTTGCCACATATTGTTTCCCACTTGACTCTGCACAATAGCCTTTATCGGTCATGAAAATTAATTCACAAAAAGACAAGTCTACACAGACTATCAAAGATAGATCAACACCTCTAAAAAACAAGTGTCTGAATGATTTGATTCAGCCCTGAATATTGTTGTCTACAATAAGACCTTGCTATCACAAAAGAGAATTAGGCCTTGATGAATATATGAATGAATGAAAACTGAAATATCTCAACATAAACTCAAAGAGAAAACCTTAGCATGCTTCTGCCTCTATCCTCCTCTTCTTCCTCCCTTTCTTCTTGCTTTTAACAATTTATAATTGGTTGAAGTAGTTGAACCAACTCATTAGTTAAGTTAATTAAAAGACTCAACTAACTTTAGTTATGGGGAAGAGTAATATTTATAATTAAGGGTCATAATTAAATAATAACTAGTAGGTGGGACTCCTTGTAACTCCCTTTGGTTCATAATAATCCTAACAATCATAACATAACGATTAGTTAATCTTCCTTTGGTTTTGCAGAGCCTTTAGGCCTAATTTCACTAATCACGTGGGAACAATCATCCCTCAAATGCATCAGGGAAGACACAGATTTGTTAGAGCCATTGGAGGGTGAGGAAGGGGCAGTAGTGGCTTTTGCTTTATCAAATGCATAGTGTGCCTTAGTTTTCAATCTCTTGCTAGCATGGGAGGATTTCACTGGTGAGTGGTCAAAGGAAGATTGGGAAATGGGGTTAATAGGCGGAGGAGCATGCAAAGACAATTTGGGCCAGCCATGATGTTGGGAGACTGTCGGGTGGACAATCTCTTTCCATCCATCATTTTCAGGGACCTCGGGTTGCAATGAGACATGAGGAGGTACAAGGATATCGGGTGCTTGCGGGGCTTGGAAAGGAGGTATTTTAGGCCTAGGTTGGACTATTCCCTACCCAATCCAATTGAAGAATCTGGCATGAAACAATTGGCCAAGCTCTTGTGAATCAACGTCAAAATGTATGGAGAACCTGGGCCTTCTTAGGCCTCGATTCCAGTTACCTCTACCTCTATTTCCTCGGCCATGGCTACCATGACTAAAAAAACTCATCCTTTGATCAAATTCCTTAAAGCGAGAGCTGGTCAAATGGTTCCTTCCTGCTAAGAAATCGGAGCATAACCACGACAACAAGACCGAACAATAGCTCGACTAGGGTGGCAGCTAACGGGAGGAGTAAAGTTGACATGCAGTAAATGCATGTCGCCTCCACCCACAATTCATTAATTCAATAGTACATGCCAATGAGCCCTCCATTAACACAATCAATCAACCCATGCATTGAGACCATCACCACATTTAAAACCAATAGACCATACCACCTTTTAACTTATGTCATAGCATAATCCAAGTTCCATATAACAATTCACATAATCATTAGCACTATGACCATGCCAAATGTGCCACCAACATTCCAAACCATATGTGTATTAAACATATAACTCAATTAAATTATACAATCATCACTTGTTAACTCGGATCCAACCATAATCGTTAAGACTTTTATGCATGTAGTATAGTATATGGGGTAGTTAAAATCCCATCCATTTGCATTGTTTCTTATTCCTTCCTAATTGTTTGCATGTGGTATTTGCTGAATTAGGTCCATTTTCCTTGCATTTCTTATAGCATTTTGCCTCCCTCAAATTTGTCCTTCATGTATATTTACTAACATGTTTGTTGTGCAGGTGCGATAAGAACAGACATCAATGACATCAATGAATAGCATAGGTTGTAGTAACATAAGGAATCAACACTTCATAAGCTCAAATCATAACTGATAACAACAAGATCTTCATCAACCATGTAAGTTGTGTCGCACATCATCATAACATCAAAAAAATGAACAAATCTGATCTCCAATGGTTCGAGGGGGTCCCACCTACTAGTATTATTTAGTTTTTATAATAATAGGATTTAGCAACACTTTGCGGGCAGAACTTCGTTGAGAATTTTAATCGTCAACATATTGGAGACTCCACAGGAAAATTTGTTTCCAACAAATTTAGAACTCGGAGCTCATGGTTTCGTGGAAAAAAACAGCAGGTCAAGAAGATAGAACTCGGATGATTATGCAACAGGGGGAAGTAAGCGGATTTGATGGAAAGATGACCAGGAATTTGGGAATAATTCATGAAAAGTTTTAAGTATGAGGGTTTTTACCATTGTACGCATAATCATTTGACTAGAATCTGCTCCCTAACCTTTAGGAGGAAAACTTTTAGATTGCTCTTAAAATATCGATGGATGAAGAATGACAAGGAAAGCGGGAAATAGCCAATTCTTTATAGGACAACAGTGGAAAAATGTAACAATTTCAAGGGTCCTTTAGAGAAGCGTCATAACATTTGTGCAAGCTTAATTGTTATTGACTAACAATGCTTTGCAGGAGTGTCACTGTAGCAAAATTGATCCAACATCCTATTTGACCAAAATGATTAAAAGATAAGAGGAAACCAAATCATGACAGAAGTAAAATTGCAAAAACTAAAACAACAACAATAAAATACATAAATGACGAGCAGCAGGGAAAAAAATTAACCTAGAAAGCATAAATCAAAGTACTGTAAAGTAGAGAAAAGAAGCACAAAATTTTAAAGCAAAACTAGGCTACTAGGATACAGAAATCCAATCAGCATTAGAACCCTTCACATTGGTGCCTCTCAATACTTCAAGGGAGGATTGTTAGTGTTGTAGGAGAACCATTGTCTCTATAATTCCTTTAAAATGTATGAGTTAGTGTCCAAGAAAAAAGTAATCAGAAATGATCCAACACTCGAAATTCTGATGTAATTATCAGCCCTTTGACACACATGATTAAATCATCAAGATAAGCATGGAGACCAACAAATTCATTGAAAGTGGTGTGTATAGGCGTTTTAAAGGTGGTACTTGCATCAAGTGAACCAGGAGGCGGGCATAGTATCACGATTAGTAAGAAAAGTGGTTTTGTAAACCCTTTCCCCTTTTACCTTGATTTTTTTGTATCCTAACAAACTATCAAGTAAGGATCTTAACTGTGGCTCTACAACCTGTTGCAAAAATATTTCCATATTGAGAGGAGGAAAGGGATTTCTTATAATTTCTTGCCTAAATTTTAGAAGACTAATACGAGTTATGATATTATCAGTGGTCCTCAAGGCTGATTTTCAAATTGAGACCCATTCAGGGTGGGCTGAAAAAAACATTCCATTCCTTAAGAAATCTCTCAAATCCGTTCGAAAGGGTGCTTCCAGTGCAGAGTTAACAAGTTCTTGTTTTTTCCTAGCTAGTTTCATAATATGTTGAACAAGCCCAGGATCCAAACCACGAATATCCTCATAAAACCAAAAAAAAACCTTTTGGGGTTCACTAAGTAACCCGATGAACCTCATCTCTTCTTTACCAGAACATTGAAAATTTATTTTAACATTCGTTGAAGGTTCAAATGTCCTAATGTTCAGGAGGATGGTTTCAATAACCTTCTCTCGTAATTCCTCTTCTCTCTTTTTTTCTTTATTGCCTACAACAATCAAAGAAAATGAACTGTCAAGAGGAGTCAATCCCTCGGGAATCTTATTATTTTCTACAGATATAATCTCCTTGGGCTCAAGAGGTTCATTTTGAATGACAACACAAATTCTCTCATCATTAGGGATGGCCTCCCAAGATCCTTCCTTTTCAGGGATGTATGGACGAAGTAGATATTGAAAGGCACAATCAGGCTTGTGAGGCAAGAGTTGTTGGTTAGGAGTGGCTGCAAAGATAGCTAACCATTCANCTAAACAAAACATAAAATATATGCAGCTAGTGCCCAAAAATTAAAACTAAAATTTATGAGAGAAAATAACTCAAAAGAAATCAAATTAAGCTAAGCTCGTTATGCTAAGAAGTTCCATGCAGACAATTCATGTTGGATTAAAGTAATCGAAGAAAAAGTCAATTGGGAAAGACACCATTTGGAAAAATCCAAAACCAAGGAAAAATAATATTCTAAAGAGATTCCAAGGAGTTGGAGTGGCCTGGATTTCAGATGGGCATATTTTAGTTAGTCAAACTTTCAATTTACTATGTGTGGGACAACAAGCCCAAAACTCATAAGAATATCAATTAAGCAATCTTTTCCAAATCAAAATCATGTAGATGTGAATATGGCGAAAATCTGAGTGCCCATTTTCATCACAAGAGGGATCAAATAGTATCTTAATTTAAAAAATATCTTACTTGCAAGATGCCACAATGCATTGAAAATGATTTGATATGGTGATCATGGATAAAATCGGTGATCTGAAAATTTCTCAACACACAAAAAATTTGAGAATGAAATGAAGTAAATTTTCCCCCAAATTAAAATTAGATTGAAAAATCCAATCAAGGGAAAATTAGTGGGGAGGCCTTCTATTTCTTTCCACCTTTATTGATTATTGATGTATTATTCAGTCAACAGTAAGTAAAATAAAAGAAAAACAAATAACTAACTAAGCAACTAAAAAGAAAATCTAAACTATGCAAAGGACAGACACTAGTTTATTCTACCCTACTCCTACTCTACACTACAATGGCTAAGAAATGAACTATGTAAAGTCGTAATGTCAATGTATCCATCCTTTCAATTACAAGCATGTATACATATGTTCAAGACAAAATATTAGTGACAGAGCTTTGAATAAGAGTCGACTAAAAGTAGGAAAAATTAGCTCATGATAAACTCTATCCACCATATTAAAAAATTCTTATTGATAATTCATGGGAAACCTATCCAAGTAAGATCTCTCCAACCATACTCCAATTCTATCATAAAATGTACCATGACTCACATATAATTGATGGGGGGAGTTTAATGGAAAGAAACATACCAAATTAGAATCATGCATAGAATTTATGTGAAGTGTACTTGGTGAGAGAATCTCCGTGTTAATAAAGTTGTTTATCCCTGAAGACAAACCAAAATAATGACATAACCATCGGTGTAGACCGAAGTGCCTCACTATCTTGGCAAGCCTCCCTGGACTCACACTTCAAGTAACCATCAATTTGAGATACATTAGTGAAATAAAATTATATACATGTGATAGTTTCCACCATGGCATGAAAGGTAATTTCAAAACAATGGTGAGATCCACTAGTATCAACAATATCAGGTACAATAATTCTTGAGCAAGTAGATTCTCTACTAATCAGAAATGAAGATGAAAAAGGAGAAGACATGGTCTGATACACATCTATTACAGCATTCCCTTCATCTCGTGAGAAAGGTTGATAAGGCTTGGTTGTGATTAGTTCATGGTAAGAGGCCTTATCCTCTCTATCTTCCATATGCACATCACCACCATCAAGTACTTCAAAAGGGGTCATCCCTTTTTAGGTTATTTGAATATAATAATGGGTGGATTCCTACAAAATAAAATCATTAAAGAGATCAGGATACAAACAATAATAAGTGGAAAATTTGAGAGAATTAAAAGCCTCTCTAGAACAAGAAAAAAAATTAGAAAGTGACTCCATGAATGGTAGCTCCTCCTCTTTAAGAGCATCGACGATTGATTGTGAATTGGTTGGATTCACACTAGGTGTGGTTTCACCATCAACACAATCTTCCTCAATATGATTTTCCTCTTCCAAGTAATAAGTGGATTTTTGTGATAAAAGACATATGTCTTGTAAGTTTATTTCTTCTCCCAAAGTGAAAATATCAGTGTGGTTGTTTTTCTCTTGCACAATATGAGAATTTGAAATGGATTCCAAAACATATTCATGGTTAGAAGAGAGAATAAAATCATGAGAATCATTATAACAAGAGGTTTCAATAAATGATTCATCAACAATAGGAAAACAATATTTCTCTATGTCACTTGAACTAGGAGAATTTGAAACATCGGAACAATCCAAATCAGAATAAATTAATTTCCAATTATCCATGTGTGAGGAAGAATTAATTTTAAGTGTGTCCATATTTTCTTCATTAACAAAATGAACGGAATTCATGTTTTTCCACTTCCATTCCCTGTGATGGAAAAAATGAGATAGGATAGTGGGAACCTGACATAATCATCGATGTCACCCTGACATGATCATTTCATATCGGTGTGGAAAAGATATGAAATGATCTTACTCAAACATTTTCAGAATTTACTAGGCTAAAGCAAAGTATACAAGAATATCACCCTATGTTTATAGCCAACAAAAATAACATCCTAACTCACAAGTATTAATTACGAGTGCTTATGCTAGTCTTTTATAATAAAAAAAGCTTGTTGGAAATTCACTTTTTATGTAATTTTTGGAATATAACAGTTATTGAAATAAATGTAAGAACAGAAGTATAGACACCAAGATGATAATCAAGACAGAAGAGACATAAAGCAATCTCTTATTTCATTCCAATTCACCAAAGAGTCATTTTCTTTACAAAATCTCATACAGAAATCTTGGACCAAAGGCAAACTTAGACATCCCCGATGGAACATACAAAAGGAGCTCTGACAGAAAACCAAAACTGAACTCTAAAAGTTGGATCAGCTTGCCACATATTGTTTCCCACTTGACTCTGCACAATAGCCTTTATCGGTCATGAAAATTAATTCACAAAAAGACAAGTCTACACAGACTATCAAAGATAGATCAACACCTCTAAAAAACAAGTGTCTGAATGATTTGATTCAGCCCTGAATATTGTTGTCTACAATAAGACCTTGCTATCACAAAAGAGAATTAGGCCTTGATGAATATATGAATGAATGAAAACTGAAATATCTCAACATAAACTCAAAGAGAAAACCTTAGCATGCTTCTGCCTCTATCCTCCTCTTCTTCCTCCCTTTATTCTTGCTTTTAACAATTTAGAATTGGTTGAAGTAGTTGAACCAACTCATTAGTTAAGTTAATTAAAAGACTCAACTAACTTTAGTTATGGCGAAGAGTAATAATTATAATTTAGGGTCATACTTAAATAATAACTATTAGGTGGGACTCCTTGTAACTCCCTTTGGTTCATAATAATCCTAAAAATCATAACATAACGATTAGTTAAGCAAAAGACACCTCCTTGTGCCTCCCATCAACATATTCACTTTCAGCAATTAAAACTCATGAAATTTGAAATTATTTCAAAATAATATTCATATATCCAAAATAAATATGTTGTCCAAAGATTGCCAAACTCAATTGTCATAAAACAATAGATATAATAAAAACTTACAAACCATATTTCTCAGTCTGTGATGCAACCCTTCCTTGATTGTTGTTGTCACCTCTTGATTTTCCTTAATCTTCCTTTGGTTTTGCAGAGCCTTTAGGCCTAATTTCACTAATCACGTGGGAACAATCATCCCTCAAATGCATCAGGGAAGACACGGATTTGTTAGAGCCATTGGAGGGTGAGGAAGGGGCAGCAATGGCTTTTTCTTTATCAAATGCATGGTGTGCCTTAGTTTTCAATCTCTTGCTAGCATGGGAGGATTTCACTGGTGAGTGGTCAAAGGCAGATTGGGAAATGGGGTTAATAGGCGGAGGAGCATGCAAAGACAATTTGGACCAGCCATGATGTTGGGAGACTGTCGGGTGGACAATCTCTTTCCATCCATCATTTTCAGGGACCTCAGGTTGCAATGAGACATGAGGAGGTACAGGGATATCGGGTGCTTGCGGGGCTTGGAAAGGAGGTATTTCAGGCCTAGGTTGGACTATTCCCTGCCCAATCCAATTGAAGAATCTGGCATGAAACAATTGGCCAAGCTCTTGTGAATCAACGTCAAAATGTATGGAGAACCTGGGCCTTCTTAGGCCTCGATTCCAGTTACCTCTACCTCTATTTCCTCGGCCATGGCTACCATGACTAAAAAAACTCATCCTTTGATCAAATTCCTTAAAGCGAGAGCTGGTCAAATGGTTCCTTCCTGCTAAGAAATCGGAGCATAACCACGACAACAAGACCGAACAATAGCTCGACTAGGGTGGCAGCTAACGGGAGGAGTAAAGTTGACATGCAGTAAATGCATGTCGCCTCCACCCACAATTCATTAATTCAATAGTACATGCCAATGAGCCCTCCATTAACACAATCAATCAACCCATGCATTGAGACCATCACCACATTTAAAACCAATAGACCATACCACCTTTTAACTTATGTCATAGCATAATCCAAGTTCCATATAACAATTCACATAATCATTAGCACTATGACCATGCCAAATGTGCCACCAACATTCCAAACCATATGTGTATTAAACATATAACTCAATTAAATTATACAATCATCACTTGTTAACTCGGATCCAACCATAATCGTTAAGACTTTTATGCATGTAGTATAGTATATGGGGTAGTTAAAATCCCATCCATTTGCATTGTTTCTTATTCCTTCCTAATTGTTTGCATGTGGTATTTGCTGAATTAGGTCCATTTTCCTTGCATTTCTTATAGCATTTTGCCTCCCTCAAATTTGTCCTTCATGTATATTTACTAACATGTTTGTTGTGCAGGTGCGATAAGAACAGACATCAATGACATCAATGAATAGCATAGGTTGTAGTAACATAAGGAATCAACACTTCATAAGCTCAAATCATAACTGATAACAACAAGATCTTCATCAACCATGTAAGTTGTGTCGCACATCATCATAACATCAAAAAAATGAACAAATCTGATCTCCAATGGTTCGAGGGGGTCCCACCTACTAGTATTATTTAGTTTTTATAATAATAGGATTTAGCAACACTTTGCGGGCAGAACTTCGTTGAGAATTTTAATCGTCAACATATTGGAGACTCCACAGGAAAATTTGTTTCCAACAAATTTAGAACTCGGAGCTCATGGTTTCGTGGAAAAAAACAGCAGGTCAAGAAGATAGAACTCGGATGATTATGCAACAGGGGGAAGTAAGCGGATTTGATGGAAAGATGACCAGGAATTTGGGAATAATTCATGAAAAGTTTTAAGTATGAGGGTTTTTACCATTGTACGCATAATCATTTGACTAGAATCTGCTCCCTAACCTTTAGGAGGAAAACTTTTAGATTGCTCTTAAAATATCGATGGATGAAGAATGACAAGGAAAGCGGGAAATAGCCAATTCTTTATAGGACAACAGTGGAAAAATGTAACAATTTCAAGGGTCCTTTAGAGAAGCGTCATAACATTTGTGCAAGCTTAATTGTTATTGACTAACAATGCTTTGCAGGAGTGTCACTGTAGCAAAATTGATCCAACATCCTATTTGACCAAAATGATTAAAAGATAAGAGGAAACCAAATCATGACAGAAGTAAAATTGCAAAAACTAAAACAACAACAATAAAATACATAAATGACGAGCAGCAGGGAAAAAAATTAACCTAGAAAGCATAAATCAAAGTACTGTAAAGTAGAGAAAAGAAGCACAAAATTTTAAAGCAAAACTAGGCTACTAGGATACAGAAATCCAATCAGCATTAGAACCCTTCACATTGGTGCCTCTCAATACTTCAAGGGAGGATTGTTAGTGTTGTAGGAGAACCATTGTCTCTATAATTCCTTTAAAATGTATGAGTTAGTGTCCAAGAAAAAAGTAATCAGAAATGATCCAACACTCGAAATTCTGATGTAATTATCAGCCCTTTGACACACATGATTAAATCATCAAGATAAGCATGGAGACCAACAAATTCATTGAAAGTGGTGTGTATAGGCGTTTTAAAGGTGGTACTTGCATCAAGTGAACCAGGAGGCGGGCATAGTATCACGATTAGTAAGAAAAGTGGTTTTGTAAACCCTTTCCCCTTTTACCTTGATTTTTTTGTATCCTAACAAACTATCAAGTAAGGATCTTAACTGTGGCTCTACAACCTGTTGCAAAAATATTTCCATATTGAGAGGAGGAAAGGGATTTCTTATAATTTCTTGCCTAAATTTTAGAAGACTAATACGAGTTATGATATTATCAGTGGTCCTCAAGGCTGATTTTCAAATTGAGACCCATTCAGGGTGGGCTGAAAAAAACATTCCATTCCTTAAGAAATCTCTCAAATCCGTTCGAAAGGGTGCTTCCAGTGCAGAGTTAACAAGTTCTTGTTTTTTCCTAGCTAGTTTCATAATATGTTGAACAAGCCCAGGATCCAAACCACGAATATCCTCATAAAACCAAAAAAAAACCTTTTGGGGTTCACTAAGTAACCCGATGAACCTCATCTCTTCTTTACCAGAACATTGAAAATTTATTTTAACATTCGTTGAAGGTTCAAATGTCCTAATGTTCAGGAGGATGGTTTCAATAACCTTCTCTCGTAATTCCTCTTCTCTCTTTTTTTCTTTATTGCCTACAACAATCAAAGAAAATGAACTGTCAAGAGGAGTCAATCCCTCGGGAATCTTATTATTTTCTACAGATATAATCTCCTTGGGCTCAAGAGGTTCATTTTGAATGACAACACAAATTCTCTCATCATTAGGGATGGCCTCCCAAGATCCTTCCTTTTCAGGGATGTATGGACGAAGTAGATATTGAAAGGCACAATCAGGCTTGTGAGGCAAGAGTTGTTGGTTAGGAGTGGCTGCAAAGATAGCTAACCATTCATCCATTGAATTAAACTCCTTCTTAACCTGAGTGATGTTGAAAGATAGAAAATTTGAGACAAGTGCCCAAACAGTCTGGGAGTATTGTCCCATCAACTTGTTGCTAGGAGGGCTTATCTTCCGTATCAGGTTCACAACAAGCTCAGAATTCCTGAAAACTGAAAGGTGACCAAAACCAATATTAAAGGCGTTCTCGATGCCTAATAATAGAGCTTCGAATTTAGCAACATTGTTGGTACAAGCAAACTCCAATATGTATGACAAATTATGAATTTTTCCTACAGGGGAAACCAAGGTAATACCATCCCCATTATCTTCACTAGAGAATGAACCATCAAAGTGCATATGCCATATATCATCATCTAAATCAATATTTTCCAAAGGAATGTTATCTTCTTCAGCAAAGATGGAATACACTATGTAATGTCCCCCACCTCTTAGAGAGGTGATGAGGAGACTCAGTGGCCTGGGCACCCCCACTAGGTCATAGTCTCACACTGAGGGGGGAAAAGTCAAGAAGTTAAAAGTTATNCCCAATCCAATTGAAGAATCTGGCATGAAACAATTGGCCAAGCTCTTGTGAATCAACGTCAAAATGTATGGAGAACCTGGGCCTTCTTAGGCCTCGATTCCAGTTACCTCTACCTCTATTTCCTCGGCCATGGCTACCATGACTAAAAAAACTCATCCTTTGATCAAATTCCTTAAAGCGAGAGCTGGTCAAATGGTTCCTTCCTGCTAAGAAATCGGAGCATAACCACGACAACAAGACCGAACAATAGCTCGACTAGGGTGGCAGCTAACGGGAGGAGTAAAGTTGACATGCAGTAAATGCATGTCGCCTCCACCCACAATTCATTAATTCAATAGTACATGCCAATGAGCCCTCCATTAACACAATCAATCAACCCATGCATTGAGACCATCACCACATTTAAAACCAATAGACCATACCACCTTTTAACTTATGTCATAGCATAATCCAAGTTCCATATAACAATTCACATAATCATTAGCACTATGACCATGCCAAATGTGCCACCAACATTCCAAACCATATGTGTATTAAACATATAACTCAATTAAATTATACAATCATCACTTGTTAACTCGGATCCAACCATAATCGTTAAGACTTTTATGCATGTAGTATAGTATATGGGGTAGTTAAAATCCCATCCATTTGCATTGTTTCTTATTCCTTCCTAATTGTTTGCATGTGGTATTTGCTGAATTAGGTCCATTTTCCTTGCATTTCTTATAGCATTTTGCCTCCCTCAAATTTGTCCTTCATGTATATTTACTAACATGTTTGTTGTGCAGGTGCGATAAGAACAGACATCAATGACATCAATGAATAGCATAGGTTGTAGTAACATAAGGAATCAACACTTCATAAGCTCAAATCATAACTGATAACAACAAGATCTTCATCAACCATGTAAGTTGTGTCGCACATCATCATAACATCAAAAAAATGAACAAATCTGATCTCCAATGGTTCGAGGGGGTCCCACCTACTAGTATTATTTAGTTTTTATAATAATAGGATTTAGCAACACTTTGCGGGCAGAACTTCGTTGAGAATTTTAATCGTCAACATATTGGAGACTCCACAGGAAAATTTGTTTCCAACAAATTTAGAACTCGGAGCTCATGGTTTCGTGGAAAAAAACAGCAGGTCAAGAAGATAGAACTCGGATGATTATGCAACAGGGGGAAGTAAGCGGATTTGATGGAAAGATGACCAGGAATTTGGGAATAATTCATGAAAAGTTTTAAGTATGAGGGTTTTTACCATTGTACGCATAATCATTTGACTAGAATCTGCTCCCTAACCTTTAGGAGGAAAACTTTTAGATTGCTCTTAAAATATCGATGGATGAAGAATGACAAGGAAAGCGGGAAATAGCCAATTCTTTATAGGACAACAGTGGAAAAATGTAACAATTTCAAGGGTCCTTTAGAGAAGCGTCATAACATTTGTGCAAGCTTAATTGTTATTGACTAACAATGCTTTGCAGGAGTGTCACTGTAGCAAAATTGATCCAACATCCTATTTGACCAAAATGATTAAAAGATAAGAGGAAACCAAATCATGACAGAAGTAAAATTGCAAAAACTAAAACAACAACAATAAAATACATAAATGACGAGCAGCAGGGAAAAAAATTAACCTAGAAAGCATAAATCAAAGTACTGTAAAGTAGAGAAAAGAAGCACAAAATTTTAAAGCAAAACTAGGCTACTAGGATACAGAAATCCAATCAGCATTAGAACCCTTCACATTGGTGCCTCTCAATACTTCAAGGGAGGATTGTTAGTGTTGTAGGAGAACCATTGTCTCTATAATTCCTTTAAAATGTATGAGTTAGTGTCCAAGAAAAAAGTAATCAGAAATGATCCAACACTCGAAATTCTGATGTAATTATCAGCCCTTTGACACACATGATTAAATCATCAAGATAAGCATGGAGACCAACAAATTCATTGAAAGTGGTGTGTATAGGCGTTTTAAAGGTGGTACTTGCATCAAGTGAACCAGGAGGCGGGCATAGTATCACGATTAGTAAGAAAAGTGGTTTTGTAAACCCTTTCCCCTTTTACCTTGATTTTTTTGTATCCTAACAAACTATCAAGTAAGGATCTTAACTGTGGCTCTACAACCTGTTGCAAAAATATTTCCATATTGAGAGGAGGAAAGGGATTTCTTATAATTTCTTGCCTAAATTTTAGAAGACTAATACGAGTTATGATATTATCAGTGGTCCTCAAGGCTGATTTTCAAATTGAGACCCATTCAGGGTGGGCTGAAAAAAACATTCCATTCCTTAAGAAATCTCTCAAATCCGTTCGAAAGGGTGCTTCCAGTGCAGAGTTAACAAGTTCTTGTTTTTTCCTAGCTAGTTTCATAATATGTTGAACAAGCCCAGGATCCAAACCACGAATATCCTCATAAAACCAAAAAAAAACCTTTTGGGGTTCACTAAGTAACCCGATGAACCTCATCTCTTCTTTACCAGAACATTGAAAATTTATTTTAACATTCGTTGAAGGTTCAAATGTCCTAATGTTCAGGAGGATGGTTTCAATAACCTTCTCTCGTAATTCCTCTTCTCTCTTTTTTTCTTTATTGCCTACAACAATCAAAGAAAATGAACTGTCAAGAGGAGTCAATCCCTCGGGAATCTTATTATTTTCTACAGATATAATCTCCTTGGGCTCAAGAGGTTCATTTTGAATGACAACACAAATTCTCTCATCATTAGGGATGGCCTCCCAAGATCCTTCCTTTTCAGGGATGTATGGACGAAGTAGATATTGAAAGGCACAATCAGGCTTGTGAGGCAAGAGTTGTTGGTTAGGAGTGGCTGCAAAGATAGCTAACCATTCAACCATTGAATTAAACTCCTTCTTAACCTGAGTGATGTTGAAAGATAGAAAATTCGAGACAAGTTCCCAAACAGTCTGGGAGTATTGTCCCATCATCTTGTTGCTAGGAGGTATTATCTTACGTATCAGGTTCACAACAAGCTCAGAATTCCTGAAAACTGAAAGGTGACCACAACCAATATTAAAGGCGTTCTTGATGCCTAATAATAGAGCTTCAAATTTAGCAACATTGTTGGTACAAGCAAACTCCAATATGTATGACAAATTATGAATTTATCCTACAGGGGAAACCAAGGTAATACCATCCCCATTATCTTCACTAGAGAATGAACCATCAAAGTGCATATGCCATATATCATCATCTAAATCAATATTTTCCAAAGGAATGTTAGCTTCTTCAGCAAAGATGGAATACACTCTCTAATGTCCCCCACCTCTTAGAGAGGTGATGAGGAGACTCAGTGGCTTGGGCACCCCCACTAGGTCATAGTCTCACACTGAGGGGGGAAAAGTCAAGAAGTTAAAATTTATATTTTTAAGTTGACTTAAGAAAGGAAAAGGATAAAGGAGTAAAAGATAACT
>JZKD02S1718080.1:29015-59088 GCA_000966675.3 Picea glauca
AACTCCTTGGAATCTCTTTAGAATATTATTTTGCCTTGGTTTTGGATTTTTCCAAATGGTGTCTTTCCCAATTGACTTTTTCTTCGATTACTTTAATCCAACATGAATTGTCTGCATAGAACTTCTTAGCATAACGAGCTTAGCTTAATTTGATTTCTTTTGAGTTATTTTCTCTCATAAATTTTAGTTTTAATTTTTGGGCACTAGCTGCATATATTTTATGTTTTGTTTAGTTAGTTTTTCAAGGAAGATTTTCATCTATAATCTTGCAACTCTCTTCACCCAAACTTCCTCTCATACACACCAATAAGAGACATTCATTCACACCGTCTAGATGCATTTTTGACAACATGGTTATTTAAATATTTTTTTGATATCTTCTTTAGAAAATTATTTGGGAACAAATCCTTTTATTCCACAACTCACTGGTCAACTAAGGTCTCAATCCTAGTATTGTCAATTTGATAGATTTTCAGACCTGATATTTTCTTGTAAGATGTCTTCCATCCCTTGGGTTTGCTGATTTTGGGTCACTCATTATGGTTAACTTTTTGAGTAATCTTATTTTTATTATGACTGAGGATTACACACTTATCTCATCTTGAATCCATTCAAATGATTGGGAGTTGTAAGTATTTTACTAGAATATGTTAAGACAACTTCCAAGGATTTTCATTTTGAGTTCTCAACATCTATTTTGATATCAACTATGATAATAATGTTCAAGATGCGAATTCCTTTCGGGCTGTAAATCATCAATATATTGGGCCGATACATCTTTTGTTTTGATCCCTGATATTTATGAGCTTGCTGATTTTGTTTTCTGGATTATATGTCTCATTCTTTGAACGTAAAACCTATCTAGTAGAGAGACAAGTTATACACTCATATTTTTCATTTCACTTTCCTCTTATTATTTGACATGTGAAAGCTCGAGGAAGTGGAATTTATGGTTTCTCTACTTGGAACACTCTTGAGAGCTTGAGGCTATCAGTTTCACAAAATTGCACATCACACCAATCTTACTATCTATTATAAATATGATCTTATTCACTTTATTCAATTTCATTTTCTAATTGTATCTTCATTTGAGTTGGGGAAGTCAATCCATCTAGTTTATGACCTGAGATCATTTGTACCCTTTAACAATATTTTAATTGCTCCATTTTCATAATTATTTACTCTTGCCTCTCACAAGGCTGAAGATGATCATGCTAATGTTTCACATCATTGTCATCCATAATCAGAGGAAACACATACTTTGGGGTGTAATGTGGATAATCTTTGAATTGGATTTTTATAACCAATGTTTGTTGGTGGATCGGTATATTTAGAATATAAATGAAATTGGAGTCTAATGGTCCTATTTGTTTAATTTGATTGAATTTTATTTAAGGAACAAGACATTGTGTCTAGAGATCCAAATCTCACAACACTCATGACACTAAAGTATTTTGGTGAAAGGAATATTGTAGGGAAAACACATAGTGATCATATCTCAAGAAGAAGGTTGTGATATTTGATTGAATGGACAACAAATCCATACTTGATGAAAGCAATGACATTTGCATAAGTTTTATGACACCCCACTTAGTTTAAATTTACATTATCTTAGCATGTTTTTCCTAGGATTTTTTTTTAATTTCAGTCTTTACTTTTCAAGTTCAGTTCAATTTTAATAAGTTAGTCATTTAGAGGAAGAGTCCTTCCCAAGCCATATAAGATCTGATCACACCATTCTCTTTTGTTATGCAGGTTGGGAAAATGGCTTGTGCAACCAACAACTCCAAATTTTTCTCTTGGAATGAAGGCAACATAGGGAAGTGTTAATCTAAACTTGGATGCACATATTTATTTGCAGCATTTTTGGATTGATAAATCAAGATTGTCACCGACTTATCAATTGATCAAGAATATATTTTGTCTCATTTATATATTCCCATTTTAATTTCTAATCTAGTAGAGGTTTGGAGTCATTTTAATGATTCTTTTGATAGCCTCCATAACTGTCAATTTTTCCTCTTTGCCTTATCAAATTGAATTATTGGGATTTATGTGGTTATTGATGATCTTTTATAGCAAAGAGAAAATAATGCTTTGGTGAGAAATTTAATTTCTATTATTGGAAAATTCAGCGTTTTCAAAATTGCAAAGGATTTTCTTATGCAATGAAATCTTGAGAGCTTATGGGTCTGTGGAATGTTTCATGTGATGCAATTTTCAGAAAATTGTTTTTGACTAAATTTAACCATTAACCCATTTTGCTAGATTCCTGAAAGATTGTTTTGTTGCACTAAATGAAAGAAAAATAATATGTGACAATTGGATTGGAGAATTGTTTCCAAATCCTTTCCATTAGATCATCAATTCTCATACTTTGGTTTGTTTTCATTTTGGATAAGAAACTTTGGGAATGTTTTCATTGGGATTGATATTGGATGGTTAAATTTTTTTGATTTTTTTTTTTGCCTGCTTCCATATTTATTGCTTGCTGCTGGGTTCTATTCTGATCTTTTTTAGCTGGTTTTCATCCTTTTGATGATTGCCATTCTAGCTTCAAATTTCTTTTAGTTTAGTTTTCTTTTCATGAATTCACTTATGATTTCAATTTTGCTTTCTATTTATACAAATTCCTTCTATCTTTTGATTTGAATGATGGTATTTACCTAAGATGATTTGACTCTTAGTATTTCTTGAGGATTACTCTTTAAATTTGAGTGAGGGTCTGGTCCCATTGTGGTCACAAATTGAAGAAATTTCTTACAAGTCAAAATATGCACGGGCTTCTCTATCTGAATGAACATTCATGAATTTACCAATTATAGGTATGGATTGATAGTTATGGTAGAACACATGTTCCCGGTGAGCATACCATGATAACCCATAAGTATAAGAATGTGTCTATCTACATTTTTCTTTGAGCTCCATCCACTTCACATTAATAAAATAACTTATACTATGATGGTTTTTGGGGAGACCTATGGGTTAAACTAAAATGAAAAATATCTACTCAACAAATCAAAACAACTCTCGTATCACCCTGCTTCCTTCACACCCTATATGCATATGCATATATGTATCTAAAATCTAAAAGGGTGAGCATATTATGAAATAAAAAAGGAAGTTGAAATCATTATTAATAGTCTGGGAAGTACAAGTAAATCCGTTGGGTCTATGGACACCTACTGGCAGCGAGACTATGCTTCTATGATACCGAGGTAACTTCGTCAGGGCTATGGACGCTCGCTGGTAGTGAATAAATAATGGGAAAAGATATATGAGGAACACACTTATGTAGATGTTTGCTTGTTAATAAAAGTGAAAATCCATGGTTGAAGCAAAACTAATTTGATGTGTGTAACCGATAAAATAATTTATCTCATTATTTGGCTCTTTGAAAAGGGTGTGTTACATTACAAGTACCAAAAATATTGGGTTCTATCTTTTAGAATTTCGACATCATTGTGGTACCCATGATTATTGGAAAGCTTCATGTAGTTTGTTGAGATTATTTTATTTAAAATTCAAATACGAAGTAAAGGCCCTAGACTTCTATTGACATAGATAACTAGTTCTTCGAGTGCGTCGCCATTTGTTGTGGCCACAACAACTCCCTTTAATTTTTTTTTTACAAGCGAAAGGAAAGGGACCCCCTACTAAAATTTCAATCCTATTGCCTAATCCTCTATTGCTTGAGTCTAATGATATTTATTTGCCTACCTTGAGGGAGTTGGGGTTTTGGTCTTGATTGATGATTATTTCGATGAAGGTTAATTATCTATATTGATCTTACAATTTCAAATTTCTTCATGTTTTTTATTCACCTATGATGTTTCGTCGACATTTGTATGATGAAATTGACACATTATATTCATACCTCTTACAGATTCCAAAGTGTTGGATGATCTTATGTGGCTGCATGGTTCGATAATCTAGTGTATGTCTTGAATGAGTTTGATGTTGGTTATTAATCATTTTTCCGAATTACTTATTCAAAGTCTGCATACGATTGCTAGCATGAGGTGCCTAACATCTCCATCCTTATACTCTCATGTATTGGATAACTCTTAACTTGAATTATAAGGTCACTAATACTTTTTATGTGCTAGAAAATAGGTACATGCAACCATCATAATAGTTATTTAATATAGATCATAGATGATTGCCTTCGATAAACCTCTCCTCTTCATGTTCTTCATTTTCAATACTTATTCATAATTTTTCTTAAAGGAAAGGAAACATAATATTTCTGATGCATTGACGAGTGTATTTTTAATCACATAACTTATCTTGTCTCTTTCAGTGGTTGCAGGAACATGTTAGCAATGTTGACGATGATGTTTGTCAACAATACTTAGCTGACAAAGTGTTTCCAGGCTCCCCCTCTCATTTTGCAATTGCTTGTGCAAGGTCTTGTGCGCTCCCACTGAGTTGCCGCTACACACATAAAGAAGATGTTGTTAAAGAATATTTTTAGTTATGATGAAGATGGTCTGTGATCAATTTTGAAGTTGCACTTGATACGAAACAAAACAGAAATAGTAAAGATGGGGCATTTCACAAGATGGTAATGCTTTTGCAGGGCTCAAAGAAGTCTACTAGAGAAGATGTAGTTGCAAATTTACTAAGCTTGTCAACACTGGATGTGAATAAGTCTGTAATAGGATCATCTGGTGCAATTCCATTGTTGGTTAATATCATGTAGAAAAAAAGCATACAGGGAAAGAAAGATGCACTCAGGGCTCTCTACAACTTATCAATCTGTCATACTAATGTTCAATTAATTGTGGATACAGGTGTTGTTGAGGTTTTGATATATATGATTGATGATATGGATGTATCAAAAAAGGTTTTGGGGATGTTGAGCAATCTAGTAGCCACAGAGGAAGGGAGAGAAGCCATTGGAAAGGCCAATGAGGCATTCCCAATATTGATAGATGTGCTTAACTAGGTTGATGCACCAACATTCCAAGAGAAAGCAACCTACATTCTTATGATCATAGCACACAATAGTTAGTCACATAGATGAGCCATGGTAGAAGATGATATAGTGTCCACTCTCCTACAACTTACTCTTATGGGTACTACTCTGGCTCAGAAGAGATCCTCCAGAATCCTCGAGTGCATAAGAGAAGATAAAACAAGAAGAACATCACCCATATCTGCACCCATAATTAGTCAGCATATAGATATGGAAACAACAAACAATAGTGAAATGTGAGGCAATATGAATGAGGAGAGAAAAGTCGTAAAACTTTTGGTCCAACATAGTTTGCAACATAATATGCAGCGGATCATCAAGCATGAAAATCTTCCACAAGATTTTGTTCCCTCTGACCATCCCAAATCCTTGACAACAAATTCAAGCTCTAAAAGTCTTCCTTTCTAGATAAAATTGCATGGTTTATCAAGACAATATCTTAATTGAGATGATTAACGCTGAAGGCAAGAGTCAAAAAGTAATTGTCTCGATCTCTCTTGGTGTTCAGTTTGTTTCCGCCCCAAAGTTTAAGGGATCAAGTGCTAATTGTGCCTGACTATCTTATCCGCATTCAATCAATTTGATGAGTTTTTCAGTGGGCAAGTAAAAAATGGGCCATCAATGTACCATTCACTCCCATTTTGTGGAGTTTGTTAGTCCAAAGTGGTCTGCCTCAAATTCTATTAGCCCCTAACCTATTTGAAAAATCTAAAACAAGCTAGGATATATTCAATCACTAGTTTATGCTTTGTCATTCCCGGCCTTGGAAATGACACACACATCTGAAATTTTTTATGGGGTATGTGATTTTCTTGGTACTTGTTTAAAGACAACATTATAGAGTTCCTCATAAAGAATTCATGAGATACCTGCAGTGGCTCCAAGCTGCAGGCGAGAAAGTCATTAAATGATGAAAATTCTGTAGAGGAGCAATGAAAAATAAGTAATGGCATTGGAATGCTGTAAATCAGAATAATTATCTCTTAAAGACAAAAATTAAGGAACCCTGCAGTGCATTGCGCAGCCATCATGGATTGGATAAAATCGGTACCTTTGATGATATTATTATAAATAACATTGTTGGTGATGTTTTCATACATTGCTGTTGCAGTTAAATCTGCTTGGTCCTATTTCGGTTTTTATTACGGTTGAACAGTGATTGAATGAGCATTGTCAAGCCAAAGATCAACAACCTCAATGTAGAAGAAATGCAGGGATATAGTTGAGTGTTAATAGTAATAAATGTTATGAGTGGTTTTAGTTTATGTATATATCATTTCAGAGCAAGATGCATTAGAGGAGCCAGGAAGTGAAAGCCATAGGAAAAGTAGCAAAACTTGAATGCTTATCTAGGGAGGATGGACCAGAGGAAGAGAAATTTTTTGGAAGTGAAATTGTGTAAACTACTGCAACAGTTGGTATTGTAACCTTAGGAATTTGGAAATCATCTCTATTTGGCCAAGAGCTTGGCAACAAAATTTGTCTTGTTTAATCATGTCGTCCAAAAGAAACATTTTTTTTTTTTTAATTTTTTATCGGTAAAAAACCAATGATCGATGGAATGATTATGGTCCAACTACATATGATCGCGAGATAGATAGATATGAAGCTAAGGTTGATGCAACAATTCTACAATATCAAAATAAAAAAATCGCTCAAACAATTAGATGCTTAGAAAATTGAAATCCATATCCTCGAAGGAAAATTTAATCTACTCAAAAGAAAACAAATTGCCTACGATGACATATTGATTACAATAAACAGTTCTTAGAATTAGTTGGTAGAGGATTGGGATTGTTGGCAATACGTGCTAGTGGGAAGGCGACTAGAGTTCAGGTTTTAGATAATTATCGACCTTCAAAAAAGAGCATTGCTTCACGTGATCCTGAAGAATTTTTTTTGTATCGGATTTTGGAAACAGGTGCAACTGAGAAACAATGGAGCAAATGATTTTACTAATCATGTTGAGCAAGCTCTTGATTTAAGGCATGTTTCGACAGTGAATATGATGAAATGTTTAGTAGAAGGAATTGATGACCAAAGAACCAAAAATGAGGAACTGAGAGGCTATCTACAAATGATTCCAACAAATCGCTACTGAAAGTGGATGATGGATTAAGATAAGAAGTCAAAGAATTGTGGGTAAAAATGGATGCACTTCACTTGAAACACAAGCATTTTGCAAATAAGGTTCGAAAGTTTCCAGATAGCCATACAAGGGATAAATCTACTATAAAATGGTTGACAAGTGATCTGGAGGAAACATTGGATGGAAGAAACATTGGAAGGTGCCCTCAGTATGTATCTTTGCCAGTATTTAAAAATGGTCCACCAAAGGAGATAAAAAGAAGCAACGTTCAGGGAGAAAGGGGGGAATTTTTGTGAAGAAGAAGATAATTTTAGGAGAAAATTTAGAGAAACTTTTGAGAGAGAAAACTTTGGCAGAAAATTCAGAGAGAGGTATGCTTGGAGTGCTATGAGGTATTGTTAATTTCATTCTTCTTTTACATATTCAACAGGGATTGAAGGAATTATTGATAGCAGGGGATCTTGCGAAGCAACGAAAATGATAGAGCGAGGATGAGCTTGTTGGGCTTTCATAAGGTAAATGTTTACTTGTTAGTTTTTTGTATTCGAGCCCGATTTTATTCGACGCTGTTGGAAGCCACACATGATTTTTTTATTTCTAACAAGATCGAAAGAGATTACACCTTTCTGTAGTTGCCATCACCTCCCATTTATAAATGTTTATATTTCTGAGTTCTGAAGCGATTATTGGATTAAAGCTCACCTTATTAAGTTCTTATTGTTTTCATTTTTGTTTGTTTTATTTTTAATTCATGACTGTAGGCATGAATTTAAACATAAAATCCACCCATATGTGATTAAAATGCAAATCTTATGAAATGGTTGATTAATCCATTATCAATTTTTTCTTGTTTTATTATAGTTGTTATGAATTCAATGGTTCGATAGTTCATTGTCGAATTTTTTTGATGCATGAAGAACCTTGGTTAACTGTTGATATTCTTTTCATGAGTTTAATGGTCATATCAACATTCATGCCAATGAGTACACGCATGCTGTACTTGCATTTTCACCTTACCTTGCTGGCCCAAAACATTAATGAAGCTATTCATTATGTGTAGGGTTTTGTACTCTGATGGTTTTGCACTCATCGCGAGAGATGGTGTGAAATTATATGAACCCTCTATTTTTCGTTCTCGCTAATTCTCCTATCCGAGTTATGATAGCCCCAGGCTCTACTATTTTCATGCCTCTACTCTCCGCTCAGACCTGTTTCCATTGCTTGCAAGTTGGGAACCTAAAACTATTCTAAGTGATTTTCGTTGCATCCTTATCACAATGGTCATGGCACCCGTCATTCATATAGAGACGAATGGATTTCAAGCCTTACCATTCCATGATGACACTATTGATGACCTAAAGGATCATGGGTGGGATGTATTCCTCAAGAAGTTAGAGGGCTATAATCTCCAGGTTGCAAAAGCTTTTGCACAAACCTTTGATGGTTTCAGAGCCAAGATTGGAGACATACAGTTGGAATTGACAGAGGATTTCGTGAGCAAAGAGACAGGTCTCCCATCAAAGGGCGATAGGTGGTTTAAAAAATCCAGAATAGAAGAGGTCCTGTGGAGTTTATTTATGACATCCCGTAAAACCATTTGGTGAATAAAAGGTATTCCTATCGCTCTGTTAAAACCCAGATGGAATAGTCTACTTTTAATTCTGAAACAATTTGTTACATGTGAAGGTCAATACAAGATGGTTTTTCTATACCATATCCGTTTGCTTATGAATTTCATAGGGTTCGAATTAGATATTCCCTTTTATCTATTGATGAGTCTGTACAAGATGTCCAAGCGTTACAAGCGATAAGGTATCAATTCGATCCTGTTTCACCATGGACTCGTTAAACTCTTGTTGGTTCATCATCTGTCGAAGATAGGTGAAAATTGGGAAACCTTTCTGATAAGAAATGGATTCACACAGGCCGATGCTACAACCAATCCTCTTTTAATTGAAAACCCTAATTCACACAGGCCAGTGGTTGAAAGCCAGCTCATTAATTCAATTGATGGACCAAAATTTATTGATAAAACCCCTCTAGAGGAAGGATTACTGTGTAGGTTTTCACCTGCAAGATCTCTGGAAAAAGTGATTCCCGAATTAAAGGAAAAAGATCCTCATGTGCCTGTGAACGATGCTAGTTTAAACATTAATGTTAAATCCGATGTCAAGAAACTCTGTAAAGGAAGGAAACAACAATGCATGGATTTGAGTTTCAAGAATAAGAATGTTGGTCGGCTAATCTCTCGAAAACTAAGAAACCGAAAGGGTAATCATCTGAGCTTGATCGAACCAATTGAGATCGATGATCGAGGCTTAGATCATGAGATAGAGGATTTCTTGATGCGAGAAGACCCAGAAAATCAGTTTTCCAGGAGGGAGGTTATCGCCCATGTTGAACCATATGATTTCGTGACCAATTTACCCCCATGTCTTAAGGGTAAAGAAGGATTTTTGGGTATCAGACACGATCTGGAACAAACCTCAGGTAAGATTGAAGCACCCCTGGTCGACTGTGTCCCATGTTGATCTTTCGTCACCCTGGTACACTGTGATAGTTGCCTCGATTGGGTAGAGTGTTACTATACAGATGTTCCTCTCTTACAGGCCCAAATTATATCCTTGACTGCTCATAACAATTTGTTGAAACAAGATAATCTTGATCTCAAGACACATATAGAGAGGGAGAATAAACAAATCAAGAGGGTTGGAAACATAATCATTAAGAATACGATCAGTTTCAAAGCAATTATAAACTCTGAACTGTCTGATCCCTTTTTGAATAATTTTTAACAGTAAAACATTTTGTTTTGATTTCATTCGATTCTGTTGTTAAAGTCGAAATATGAAGATTTGAATTTTGATTTAATTTGATAAAAATAAGACTAGATATAGAATCTATAATTTTGTAACTAAGTCTCTTTTGAATAATTAGTAATTGTTTTTCTAATATATCAAATCGGTTTGCTATTCTCAGGAAATGGAAGATTGTGTTGATGATTTCTTGGAGCAAGAAACTTTCAATTATACGCTCAAATGTGCAATAGTTTCTCCTTTTCTTTAGGTTTTATCAAACTTTGGTTTATTTTGAATGAACCAACTCTTGCATGAGTGGTTACTATTTTCTCTATTTTTGTAATATTACACAATTATTATGGATTCAACTCTATCCCGTGAGATATGAGCATTTGAAACTTGAAGTAGTTTAAATACTGTTCATTCTCAGTAATAACGACACCTTTTTTTTGGATGCATTATGGACAAGTAACTTTCAAAACTGTATGGACAAGTTGTTCACACCTCGTCTTTAGTCTAGTGTGACACTATTCTATTATGTTTTTCCTTTTATATTATGGAATGTTAATATTTTATACAACTTTAGTCTTATTAGCATATAATGTTTCATTTTATTTTTCACTTTAAATTCTGTTTGTAATTTGCTGTTTATATATCATATTTGTGATCATTATTTCATTCAAATATCATTGATTTATGCTTGATGTTGAGTGATATATTACACAAATACTTTATATTAAATTTCTCTTACTATAAGTATTCATCATTACAATATCACATGATCTACATGTTTATTGCTCTGTTTTTTATATCTTTACTCCGAAACACACCTTTGAGTTTACTCTGGGAATGATAGCACAAGCCTGTTATAGGTTTTTCTCATAGGCAAGATAGCTGGGAGTTTGAATTGCGCAGAGACATAAACTCAATAATTGATTAATATATGTTAATTTTACTCGCATTCTATGTCTGTTATTAGTTTGTTTATTATTGAAATAGGAACAATTTAGATTGGCTTTGATTGTTATCCTGTTCTTGTTTCAAATTATGTCTTATTAGTATGTGTAAATTCTTATTATTAAACAGAAAATATAAAATGTATGTGCTTTCTTTATCTACTTCGTAAACAATTGCAAAAACATTGATTTCACAAGACATACACCAAAACTTGCAAACTATAAATACCCTGTTCATAATCACATGCTTATGTTTCTGCTTTAACACCCGTAAATAATTAAATTCATGTACATAGTATCGTATTTTTTTTCAGATTAGTTTCCTTTATTTTTCTCATTTAAGATTTTAGTCGGCCAACGAAGCCATTAAACCCATCAGGTCATCTCACTCCAAAAGACTTGGGTTATTTAGACAACCCCGGTCCGTATTTGACCTTCGAGTTGACAGTGTGTCACTTACGCCCGTCAACAGGCACTAATCAGTTTCTATATGCAGGTTTTCTCCTTGTGATTCGCTATCATTGCTCCATTCCTTTTCTGGCTCAACTTTCTTTTTCTTTTTTGCGTTTGGTCTCTCTATTGTAACATTATTCTAGAGTGACTAAAGACCATATACCTGGCCCTAGTCTACGCAGAGACTTGTAGGTTTCAAAAATTCGAGGATTTGTATGGGTAGCAGTTTATATGAAATCAAATTCTTTTTGCACTCTGAAAATGTCTCTCTATTATTTTTTTTAAATTCTCAGTTTTTCTCATCTTCTATTAATTCAACAATTTAAATTCAAAAAAAATTAAAAAAAATAAACAAACTTATGAATATGTTTATTTTGTTAAAATCATGTATATAAGCTTTCATTATAGCTTGTTTAATATGTACAAACTTTTTACTTTGTTTATCACATCCTAACTTCTAAAAGGAAAGATATAAAATGTTATATCATTTAAGCCTTCAAACAAATATTTTGTTTAATAAACTCTTTTTTTAATTAAATCATTTTTAAAGCTAACATAGTTTTTAAAGCTAACATAGTTTTATTAACTTTCTCTGGATTTTGGTTAATTTTACTTTAGTTACCTTTTGTTAAAATAAATATAAAACATTACTTTGATAGCATTTTCTTTAGTTCTTTAAATATTCCTTGGATACAATTTTTTTATGTCAAATGTATAAATCCAATATAGAAACATAAAAATCATAAATTACATAAAAACCAAATATCATTAAAAGTAAAATTACAAGGAAAAGTAATTCACGCTTGGACTGTAGGTTAGGGGAAAATTGGCCTGGAGTTCCCACCTCCTCTTGCCCAGCCCCGTGAGAGGTTGAAATTTTGTTGTTGGGGACTCTCTAGTTCCTCGACGTCAACATATTTTTGGTGACCATACTGGGGAAGAACGGTTCAATGGTTCTTTCCTAGTTTTGTTTTAATTCTTTCAAATTTACTTTTATCTTTCCGAGACCTCAATGTCTCAACCGATTGGAAGCCTATTTGGTGGTTGTAACCCTATGGTTTTAGCTACTAACCCTGGGAAATTCATTCACAAGTATGGGATTTTTGAGTTTGAAGAAGACCTAAATAATTCCCCTTGGTTTGTGCTCACTTCCTTAAATTTTTCTCTCCCGGTTAATCCTTTACCTCACAAATTCAAGAACCATCTGCCTCTCTTTCATGGTGATTGTTACAAGGGAAAAACTCTCTATGGCCAGGGTCAACCCCAACAGACAGGTATGACTACATAAATCTACTCAATTCCAACATATACTATATAAACCAATGTGCAAGCGAGATAAGAAAGAAGCCTACCTCGTTCCAACATTTGATGACGTTCCACTGTTGAGCACTTTGACCCAAAGATTTGTACCTGCAAAAATTTCTTGACAAACAAGAAGATCAAGTATATAGTGATAATGTAAAGGGTTTAGCACATTAGATAGCATAATCCATTAATAAACATTACAAATATGCCCATGGATAATAATCATATATTTGCACGATACCAATTGGACGGGAAATGAGTATTTCTATTAATAAATGATCAACAGAAGTGAAAACATTATAGACATCTGTGTTGGCACGGTTCAAAACCAAGAAACCAATTTCCTTCCAACTGGGCCTCCACCACTTCAATCCTCCACCAAAGGCAAGCTCATAAGAAAGAGACAACGAGGTTCTCTCAACAATAGGGAAAGAGCTTGGGGGTTGAACACTGTGTTCAAACTTGAGGGACAAAGGGATGCAGACTCAATATGAAGTAATTTCTCCAAAGTAACTTTTCTCTCAAAGTTGAATGCTTTCTCCTCTTTTCCATAGCTTGGAATTGTGCTCTTATAGCCTTCAAAATACAACTGAAGGGCCGAGTTAGAATATTTCTAGTATATGGAAGGCCAAGGATCAGAGATCTCCTGTCGTGACATGGAAATCCAACTTCATTTTTTTTTTCTGGCACAAATCCCGATGTATGTGGGATGTAGTGGAGAAACCTGCATATACACATGCTGTATAGTAGATAGGGCACGTATATGTGGAAAAATATGTATTTTTAGCTCTGAATTCATCAAAAAGGGATGACAAGTCTGCATAGGGAAATGGAAAAATGCCCTCTGTGCAAGATAGAAATGGTGAGGCAAATCTTGCTATAATAGATGCCCCCTAATGTGTGAGATCAGAGGAGTATCTGCGATGGATGATATACATTATAAAAAACCCAGAAGTGGAGTGGCATAAACCCAGCTGGAAAGACTATTTGCTCATTACATTATGTGTTGACTTTACATACATGGATGCCAATAGAATACAATGCAGATCCATGTGGAAAATATACCAAATATGTGTCCGTGGCCATGAACAGGAAAATACAAATGTGGTTATATGCCAAAGCTATCATAATCATGAACAAGGCCCAGTAGAACCAGTCTCAAAACCAATATGAAGATATCTATATACAATGGAGTATAATTTGATGTCCCATGATTACTGTAGTCAAATAGGTGCTGGTCCAATGAAAATGAAGCAACAACTCAGGAAAGTTGCAGCCACATAGTGATGTCTTCAAGTCTTCTACACTATTTGCCAAGGGTTAAAGTCTACATCATGTGAATAAAGGAGTTGAGGTTGAACACAATGAGACATCATTTGATTACCGGTCATTGAGGTATACCGTTAACAAACGCGAGGCAACCTACCAATAATGAAAGTAGGTATCAAGGCACCAAGCACATTCCTACAAGTGTGAATAAATGATTCGATGTCAAACACCTGAGAAATCCATTGATCATGAGACATTGATGTATTCCCATCTGTCAATGGTGAGAGAGCTTGCCACTAATGACTGCAAGTCTTAAGGTACTCATAAAACTCTAGGTCCCATATCCAGAATAAATGAGCTAAAGTAGATGGAAAGAGACCCACTGAAAGAAGAGCATTAAGACATATCTCATCAGTCAACACGAGGAACAAAGAAGGAGCTTCATAATTTGGTGGAGATCGAACGAAGAACATGTTCATGAACCAACAACCCTGTGCGTCTTTTGCGTATGCCAAATGCAAGTGGTACACGAAAAAGACCCTCTGAATAGCAGCCAATGATAAAAACTGCTGAAAAAGAAGAGGAAACCACCAATAAGGCTAATGGCATCCAAGACATTGCACGAATCCCAAAGTGTGAATAGATGTCTTGCCGTTGAACAAAAGGGAAACCACCTAGTCAACGACCAGTGATGAAATGTTGACTGTTGGGTTCAAGGTGACCTACCAATGATGAAAGTAGGGCCAGGGTGCATGATAAGACCATAGTATTATGTGATTCTGAGACAAATTGAGGATATGGACGACATGCAAAGTCAAGAGTTCTAAGGAATGTCCGACACAGGTTGATAGACTTCCTTTGAACAAGAGCATGATTCATATGGTGGACTCCGGCAGCATAGACTCAAATGATGTGACTATTAGATGTAAGAGGCATCAATAACATTCTCTATAGGGATTGGGAGAGTAACCAGTCAGTAGAGAAAAATCTGTAACGAGATTAGATTCCTAAGGCCATGCTAAACCCAAAATTATGATGACACGAGGACTCAATAATTTTGTGCTCTATTCAAAGGCGACATGACTGTTGCCAATTATAATATAGTACTCCCTTCCCGCCCATCTTTTTTTTTTTTTCATAACAAATAAATGTTGTGATACAGAGGAGGAAACGAGTGTCACAAGTAAGCAAAACTAGTTCCAGCAGTGGAACGTACCTATGCTCAATGCAAGGAAATTCATGCGGGAGATGGACACTCGGGGTGATGTTCCCTCCAGGGTATAGGGTGTCAAATTGCGAAGGATATAAACAAGGCTCTGCTTGGTTGAGGATGGAAAAATTGCTTAGGCCATGGTTTATAACGCAAAGCGAGAACTGACTAAAGGCTCAATACTGTAAGCGAGGGCATGAGATGCAATCACAACTTAATGCCAAAAAATGTCCTTTTTTATGTCTTCTAGTCTAATTGGTGTGAAAAAGGGGTAAACTTGTGCCAAATAGATGTCTTTTCAAATCCAATTTACGAGTGTGAAAAAGACAAGTTCACTCAGCTATCTTTTCTATTTTTGGTAACGAGTTGGAAAAGAGATTAACTAAGACTCACGACCTTTCAAATCCAATTTAATGAGTGTGAAAGGGACAAATCACTCGACAATCTTTTCGGTGTTTATACGAGTCAGAAAAGAGCTTAACTAAGACTCGTTTTTGGGACTCCACGGGGAATAAGGTGACATGTGTATGAGTGAGAAATGAGGTTCATCATAAAGTAATGTATCAAGTTATAATGGACTCCCGGTCCTAAGGAAAAAAATCAGCATGTGCACCAAATGAAAAAGAGGATCTAATTAGGGTGCCCATGTTTGGTAAGTCTCTACCATTTATTATCGACACTACTTATAGCAGACAAAAGGTTTGTGTGTTGCAACAAATGGGTTTGTACCTAAGGCATAAAAACTGTGTTTATAGGATAATGCAAAAAATGCACGATGGAGTGGATACCTATCATATATTCTAGGTTATGAAAATACTTGCTCGAGGTGAAGAACGACCAATCATAACGTTGAAATTTGCAAGAAATATGGGTCAAAAGTACAAAAACTAGCTCAAAACCACTCTTGTATTAGTCCATTAGGTGAAAAAATGGCATAAAACTATATAAAATGGGTAAAAATAGCTTATAAATAGTAATAAAATAAAAAAATACTATACCATTTTGATTTTTACCCAAATAGTGCAATTTGGACCAAAATACCTCCAAGATTCAAACGACGATTGCAGAAGCATCAGGCAACAAAATCACAAACTGTTTGGATCAGGTAACTCTACATCTCATCCTCTTCAAATTCAATGGATTACATTTTTGAATTAGGTTCCAGTTTTTTAGTTATTGAGGGTGTAAATTAGGAATTTTGGTGTATGCGGGCTGCCTTTGTTTTGGTAGCGTATACGACAAGGTATACGCTACTGTGTGAACCACAAGGGGTGTGTATTGAGCCCTACACACGATTGTATGCAAAGGAATCCACGTACAAGTACACAAATGGCCAAAAATAAGGGTTCTAACTCAAAATTTGGTTTGTCCTTTGCAGGATGGCACTTGAATGGAGAGAGAGAGAACATGAGGAGGTTGATGCGGCTGTGGACCGATATTCGGTGGCTCAAGTGGCTCTAAAAATATGTGTCTTGTATAAGTTTTGGGATCTCAAAGGAATGAGGGCCCAAGTGAGGTTGTTGGAGATGTTGGTGGGTTACTGGGATCCTGAAAGCGAAAGATTTATCCTCGATGGACAACCATGGAGGATCGAAGTAGAGGAAATATACTTCTTGACCAGTCCATCACACTAAAAATAGGTTGTAAACCTCAAGTCACATAGAAAAGGGAGTGGGATGAAGATCGAGAAGTATATCGATGCCCACTGTGTAGCAGGGACTCCCATGGTGGGAAGTCAAATCCCTATCCGGGAAATAAATAACCTCATCCTGAAGATCATCTTGCTTGTATTGACCAGGATTACAGGTTCGACTTTGTTGCACCAGGCGTCGAGGCCGCTTATGTTTTACACAATAGAGTGTGTGAGACCCACTGTCTATGAATGGTGTACCTTACTGCTGACCAATATGAAAGGTTAGTTGACAAAGTGAAAACAAGGGGGTAAGTGAAACTTCGGGTTTGCCTCCATTATTTGCAGTTTATTTTTCGAGCGAGTTCCAGGTTTGGGACCTAGAGTGGAGATCCTTCCTAGGGGACTACACGATCCATCCATGGCGTAATGGACTGAGGTCATGAGATGAAAGGGGGGAGGTAGGGTGCCAACACCCTACAACGAGGATTTTTTCTTCTGGTGGTGGAGACAAGTCATCACTCTGGATGACTATCTCTATGTAGGGATCAACTTTAGAGGAGATCCAGATATGACACTTCCACCAGGCGCTGCCTACAGTGACATAGGTAAATTGTTTTTAAGTATTTCATTTTTATTTTTGTATTTTTGTATTATGAGACAAAAATATTTTTGGGTGGTGTTTAAGTATTAACTAGACACTTGTGTGATGTAGATGTGGGTCCGCGACGGCCGAAAGGTTTACCTCAACATCGACAGAGGCACTAGGGTGATGAGGAGGCAAGAGGAGAAACTGAGAGAGTCCCACAAAATGTGCATGACAACTTGTCTCGTTTGACGCAGAGGATTCCAATGGTTCGGGTATAGGATTTACGTGAAGCCATGCAAGGATAGGTGGTGGGTGTACCTAGAGCATGGGTACAAATTTTTTGGCGTCTCGCAAATGCTGTGGTTTTCTATCATAACACACATCCGACGCCACATGCGTAGATGTCGTGGGATCTATATTTCAGCTGTATATGTGTATTGAGGGTTTTAGCCCCAATTTTGTAATATAAACACCATATTTTTTGAAATATATAAAAAGGATCTTCGACTTTACTTATATTTTGAAATGTGTACATTGATTTAATGGTTTTCCTTGCTTTATTAATGTGACAAATGCCAATCTAAAACGTAATTATCATAGGCATCGGATACATGATTAACACTCCTAGGAATGTGATAATATGTGATAAAATCAAACTGTCATTCTAAAAGACGTACCCATAGGAATCTTCGAAGTAAAGAAGGATCACGCACGCTGTAACTGCTGTTCAACTGATATACTACTAACTGGGAATCTAGGTGAACTTCTAAATAGAAAATACCATGTGAGATAGCATTGCGCAAAAGTTCTACGAAGATGCTATATTTGGCCACATTGTTCGTGGATGGCCCTAGTCATATGCCACCTAAAGACACCAGTAGGCCCTCGGGTGAGTAAACCACCTAAGCGACGAAAGCCAAGTTTCGTGTATGATGATTGGCTCCATCTACAAATGCTAGGTAGACCGAAGACTCCGTTTACATTTGTCAATAAAGGGAACAATTGATAAGCAAGCTGAAGAAAAAAAGAAAGGGAAAATATATGTATATACACTAAATTACATTAGTATACAAAGAGTTTTTCCCAAGCCTAGGCTGAAGCGTAATATGTTTTCAAGTAGAGCCCATTTCTGGGCTCGACCAACACATTCCCTTCATAATATTCTAACTCATAGGCTCCTTTTTCTAGAACACGTCGCACGATATACAGACCGTGCCACATGGGTTTAAACTTACCTGCCCCCAATATTTCTTTGGCTTGGTCATATAAAAGGACCAAGTCACCCTCAACGTACCACCGAGGAAAGACAAACTTGTCATACTGGACCTTGACACATTTTTTGTTTGCCTCGATGGCCTTAAAGGCGTCCCGACACTACTCGTCAAGACTCTCTAGGTGCACAAGGCGTTGCTATAGATCTGAAGTGTCAGGTAGGAGCACGACTGCCAACTTAAGAGAAGGGATTTCACATTCAATAGGAAGAATCGACTCCACACCGTGCTCTAACTAGAAAGGGGAAAAACCAGTGGCAGTCTTAACCATGGTTCGGTATGCCCAAAGCACAAGATATAACTTGATGTGCCAATTAGACTTACTCTGACTGATAGTTTTTTGCAAGATGGTCTTGAGAGACTTGTTGACGGCCTCTACTTGCCCATTTTCCTGAGGGTAATAAGGGGAGGAATGACCATGTCTAAACCCCATCTTAGATGCTAGTTATACCATCATTTCATTCTGAAAGTGACTACCATGATCAATGACAATCTTACTCGAGATACCGAACCGGGCGATAATTTGATTGAATACGAAGAAGGCAGAAGTATTCCCATTGGATTTCATGGTAGGCATGGATTCAACCCACTTAGTAAAGTAGTCAATGGCCACGATAATATGTTGATGCCCCCCAACTGAAGTTGGGTTGCAATCTACGAAGTCTACGCCCCACTTGGTGAAGGGATCGACGGTAATGACTGGGTGAAGAGGGGCTGGGTGCGAGCACATTTTTCGAGTGAACAACTAGCAGGGGTGACACTTCTTAACTGCTTCAATACAATCTTTAAATATAGTAGACCAGAAATAACCATCTCGCAATATTTTTTGGGTTGTCGTAAGCTCAGATAGGTGACCACCATAAGCCCCTTTGTGGCAGTCGTTTAGGACTGACTTTGCCTCTTCATGAGTTAAACAACGACGTAAGATATCATCTATCCCTCGATGATACAAATAGTCACCGATGATGGTATACTTATTGGATTGGTATCTAATACACCGTCGGTCATCTCGCAAAATATGCTGAGCGAACTTCAAGGTCTGAAGATAGAGAACAATGTCTCCATACCAGGGGTCAGACGATGAGACAAGGAAAATGTGTTCATCCACACACGAATCAACATGGATAAAATCCCCATCTAATCATGGAAAATAAGATATTAACTTTGCAAAGACCAATGATTTCTTGGACTTTGGTGAAGCAAAGTCAAGATCAAACTCTTGTAAAATTACAATCCATTTATTGTATTTCCCCCCTATGATATTGAAACACATTGACATCAACAATCACAGTAGTCTTGCAAAGCAATGTATAGTGACGTAAAATTTGGACTGCGTGAATGACATCCAAAGCTAGCTTTTCAATGTGAGAGTAATTAAGCTCAGGACCAACTAAGTTTCGACTAAGATAGTAGATGACGTGATCGTGGAGCTCATCATCCTCCTGAACTAGAACCATACCAATCGTCTCTTCAGATGCGACAATATAAAGAAAGTAATATCTACTTTAATAAGGAGACTTTAGCAAAGGGGCTGATACTAAGGATTTCTTCAAAGCATCGAAAGACTCATGGGCTCACTCATCCCAGATAAAAAGGGTGTCTTTCTTCAAGAAGCGCATGAAACCCCTAGTGATATTGGCATAATTCATTATAAACCGACGTAGAAAGTTAGCTTTCCCCTGTAAACCCTGAAGTTGTCTAATCATGCACGGGGGAGGCAATTGAAGTATTGCTTCAACCTTAAGAGGATCTACCATGATCCCGGTCTCAGAGACTAAAAATCCCAAAAGACGACCAGAATTAACGCAAAATATGCATTTATGAGGGTTCAACCATATTCTATAGTAACGACATCTTTTAAAAACAAGCCGAAGGTGCATAATATGATCCACTCTCTTGCAAGAGTGAGCAGCGAAATCATCAAGGTAGGCTTCGACTATGTGCTTAAGATCATGAAAAGTGAAAGTCATGGCACGTTGGAAGGTTTCCCCAGAGTTTTTAAGGCTGAAAGGCATTTTCTGGTATGAAAAAGTACCCCAAGGACATATAAATTCTGCCTTGTGTTGGTCCTCAAGTTTGATTTGGATTTGGTTATACCCTGAAAATCCGTCCATAAAATAAAATATCTCACTTCCAACACACTCATCGAGAATATGATCAATGAAAGGTGTGGGGAAGTTATATTTAGGACAAGCCTTGTTCAGGTCGCGAAATTCCATACATACTTGGATGGTTCCTTGCTTTTTATTCACAGAAATGAGGTTGGATACCCATTTGGTCAAGGGAACCGGGTAGATGAATCCAACATTAAGTAGCTTCTCCACCTCTGCCTTAATTGCAGGGGCCTTTCTAGGATTCACAGCTCTAAGACATTTTCAAACATGTTTAACATCCAGGTAATTTCTAATCTCATGTTCGACAATACGAGAGTCGATCCCTGGAATCTCTTCATATGACCAAGCAAATACATCTCAAAATTCTTTGAAGAGATTGGTGTAGATCAGAATTTCTTCTGGCGAACAATCTGCACAAATATTTATGTTTTCAATCTTGCCAGGGGTACGAGAGTTATCGATTGAGATGGTAGGATAAATACTCGCCATTTTTCCTTCGGCATAAATGCCGTGCATATCAAGTGGAACTACGACATGACCGACTATCTCACTCAAAGTAGACCGAAAGTCATATTTCTTGATTCTTTGAAGACTTGGGAGAAAATAAGATTGATGATGCATATCATCCCAAGGTCTATCAGAACCATTCATGGCTTCGAGGATGGCTTCGTCTGAAGGAAAAGTCTCATATAGGAAATCATGCAAACAATACAACGAGGTGGCCCATACAAGCCTAAGAATAGGATCCTCCTCATCTGTCGGTGAGGTAATAGGATCGAGACCAGTGAAAGAGTCAAGAACAACTTGATACACAATCTTTGCTACCGATAGTGGAATTGCCATGCTAGCATGCGACTGACCATCACACAATGAAGTCGGGGAAGGTAGGGTCCATAGATCACTAAAATAGGAAGTGTGGAAAGGAATGGACCTCTCTGTCGAAGCATGCCTGCTAGTCATGGCGTAAACGTGGTGATTCAATACTGAGAAGTTGAAAGTACCCATAAGGGAAGAATACATTCTGACACCGATATTCTTAGTTTCCTGCTGAGAATTGTCGATTAAAAGGATCGATGGTTCGACAGATGCATTAGGACTAGAGTAATCAAAGGACAATTGGCCGATTGTCATGATATTCCCTTGATGAGGAAAACAAAGCGTATGAAAGACAAACGATATGACAACGACCATAGCATAGGTCCAATTGCGACCTAGTAACAGGTTATAATCAAGATGCGCATCAACTATCTCTACCTCCACCTCTACCATCTTCCCACCTAACTAGACCAGGAAGGCAGGGAGAATACCGTGAGGGTAGAAGGAATGACTGTCAAACACAATCAACATGTTCAGTGACTTGGAAAGGGTTAGAGAACCGAGATATTTCCAATAGACCAGGGACATCATGCAGGTGGCAACACCTTCATAAAAAACTGCATGTTTGATGGTATACTTGGAATACTCCATGTGGATTTGTAAGGTAAGTGAGGCTTCACATCTGTGACATCAAACTTGATAACTTTTGAGCCACTGGGTTCTAGAGATCCTAAGGAAAATATTAAGGCATTCCTCTATGAAGGACAAGTCTGGAGTACCTCCAAATCCGACATCGCACAAGGGGTTTGGCCTAGGTCCTCAAAAATAGAGTAGTTCAGGCAGCTCTAGCATTAGGATTGTGGGTAGAGCACTTAAGTACTCCTTTCAGAATATGAGGCAGAGGCTCTGGTTTCTCAATCTGTAAGTTCATCTCTGGAGGAGGAGTGGAAGCTTCTAGACCAGAGTTAGCTTGCGAAGAGGTATAATCTCGAGATCGAGTGGCTACATCGATTTTCGGATCGACCATGTTTATACATACATGGTCACCATCTTGCGACTGTGGGTTTTGACTCCCCCCGGGCACATTTTTAGCATTCAAAGAGCTCGAGGCTAAGTGTTGGTTATGTGGGAATGGATTCATTAGCACAACAGGCGGTAGATTCAAAATCCTCACAGCCTCCACAAGTTTTGGGCATAAATGCGTAAGGTGGTCATCGATACAAAGTTTACAAGGAAACTTCACCTTATGTTTCTCTTTCTTTCCCTCTCCAGCATTATCATTCTGCTTCCCATTATTATCTTTTTCCTTGGGTTTATTACCATTTTTTCCACCCTTACGATTATTTTGACCTTTCCTTTTATTCCCTTTTGGTTTCTGGTCACCAAGTGGGTTTTTCAACGATTTCACAGAATGTACATCCGCCAAATGAGTGGGGTTGGAAGACACAGATGAAGCTGGTCCTCCAACAGACTGGTTTAAAGACAAAGTCTTCAAGTGGCTCATCACTGAGTCTGCAGACTTTACATTGGCGGATCCTACAATGCCATCGACAAGAGGTCTAGGTTTTTTCCTAGGGTCATAATTTGAATGCGGTGCTTCTGGAAGAAGGTGATATAACATCCCAGACTGAGCATATATCAAATCTAGCTGTTGGGATCTAAAGATAGATTCTTCCTCATTGGAGAGCCGGGGAGTAGAAACATACTTTGAGATAGGAGGGTGCAAAGAATTTAGGAACCATTCTAGGAAAAAGGATGGGGGTATAGGAGTCTTAATCAACAACCTTTTTCTACGCCACTCCTAGATATGATTTGAGATATGAGTGGTGGTGTCCTGGCGTAAAGTTGACAAAATTTCAAGGCCAACATCATAACGAATGGGAAATTGAAAGTGGTTGAGAAAGGCCATCACCAACTGATTAAATGACCCATATGTCCCCCTAGGTAGCTCAATATACCATTGCACAACTCCAATGAGAGTGAGTTGAAACAATCATAATCTAATCAAATCATGGTTAAGCAAATTCGATGAGCACCAAAGGTGAAAGGTCATGATATGATCACCTGGGTCCTCTCTATTATTACCTTCAAACTTTGGGATTTCCGAAGGAAGCTTGGTGGGGACGGGGGGCCATGTGGGATCATGACTCACCGGGTCATTCATTAACTTAGCCAAATCTGGCATATTAAGCATGGCCAGAAAAGAGAGATGGGGTTGTGACATATGGCCCCATCCTCCCACGAAAGATTGTGCATTGGGAACTGCATTCCACCCAGAATTCTGGTAAGAACCAAAGCCCTGTCTGGAATTATAAGGCCCTCCTCCGAGATGATTCATATAAGGTGGGTTGGGCATCATTCCAGCAAGAATGTTCTGATGAGGGTTAAGAAAACTTCCCCCAGTCACATTATATCCAGGCTGGGGGTTATAAAAAGTTCCCCCAATCGGATTGGATCTGGGTTGGGGGTTGCCCAAAGTGTAAGACTGACCTGCTCTGGGTGGGAACCTGGAGGATTGAATTGGATTCATCATGCCAAAAGTATTGGTTGGAATCGACACCAAGGAGGTAGGGATGTAGGACAAAACTTTTCCGCCAGGTTGGTTGTTCCATCCAGCCATAAAAGGATTAGAACTAGGGTTAAGAGCAGGGACAGTTCCTATATTAGGGTTCGTCTGAGGGATATGATAACGACCAAATGGAAATGGAGTGTAAGGAGGTGTAGTTCCCCCAAGTCCAATGCTAGTGTTATGGCCAACATTTGGGATGGCAGTTGAAAACTGCGAAGTGAAGTTAAGCATACCATAGGAAAATGAACTAGAATCCACAGGGATGGAATGAACATTGTAACCCAATGAATGAACAAGACCCCCAAAATAGTTTTAGGAAAGAGATGAAGCATTAACTATAGGCCGAGCCATATTTCCAGTATGTGCCTTCGGTACTGCAACCATAGTGGTTGTAGGAGTCGAAGGGGTGCCATTAACTATAGTGGGTATGGGATTCAAAGAACTCCCAGTGTTCTGGAGATTAGATTCAATACTCATCCTTGTGGAACCACAAGTCTGAAAAGTGGATGTGTGTGTACCAAACCTAATAACTCTATGCCTTTTAGAAGGCAAGAACTTGAAATATGGTGGTAACTGTAACAATCGACTGGACCGACGAGGATGCTAGTCCGACTCCATGACGACTTATGACTCTACAAAATAAGAATATCCTAAGGCCAACTAGTAGTCAAAGAGCATACCAAAAAGTCAAACGGCCAATATGCATGCAAATGGGCTAAAGTGGTTGAGTGGCCTCCCTCGCTAAAGAAGGTATGTCTCATCCAAGAGGGACCTGAGACTCCCTGCAAAATTTTGGAGGTAACATAATCAGTTATAGGGGCCCTTGTGGGCTTAAAAACCAGTCGGTCAGATCCCCCTGGAGAGGTAATCATCCATAAAGGTTGTGTGTTGTTCGACCCCTATCTGAATCAGGGTACAAGCAGAATAACCCCTGCAAGTAACCTATGAGATACCTAAGTCAAGCAACTAATAAACTGTTGTATAACCGATGCACAGGAAAGCAGTCGTAAGTTTGGATTACCGTATGGGTAGGGTAGAAAAGCCTGAAACCTTGAAAGCACCGACTCTCACAGAGGTATGGGTACTATCAAGATCCCCAAATACTAATAAATCCACAAAATATCTCTGACGCTAGGCGAGTATCTGGGGGTTATCCCTTCAACTAACTTTGTGTGACCTTTTGATTAACTCCAGTGTGAGAGGAACCTCCTGATCTTACCAATTATATAATGGAATTCTCATCTCCCTGTCTCAGACACATATGTTGATTTAATTTCCTTGGAGAAGTTTACTCACAAAATCCTATTCCAAGGCACTAAATCCTAGACTAGTTTGTGCACTCTAAAAATAAAATCGTGACTATTCAATTTTAGTTTAAAGCGTAAATTTTATTGGTTGTGATTACTCCAAAGAGTATGGAAGTGAAACTCATGATATTATGACTCTGCAAGAAAATAAATATGAATATAATTCAAAGTCTAATTTTAACTTTTCAATGAATGATATGCGTATAAAACAGTGCAATTTTCAATTTCAACTCTGCAATTCAGAAGTAAAATGCAATCTTTCACTAAATGCACTAAGCTAATGATAAATATTCAAAAGACAAAAATGACAAGAAATTTAAAATGCCTATTTTTTTGTATTTTCAATATACTAAAAAGAAAATGCATGGAATGATAAGCAACCTGATATATAAATTCTACTGTGTATAAAAGACATAACTCAAGCAGAATACCAAGCAACCAAGCAACAACCCAGAGTTCAAGGACAAATAAAAAATGAAAAAAGATGAGAAATACTATGCCCAAAATTCAACTCCAAACATGTTTCCTGTCAACCCAGAGAAGCTCAACAGGCACTACAGATACCTAAGAAGGCTCAACAATCATCAAATCCCACCCAACAACCACCAAACCAAGAAATCAAGCAAGGAAATAAGGTGTATGTGAATGTTCAGGGAAACCGATCATATATACACAGCTCGTAGTGAGACAACACGCATGTGTACACGACTGTCAAGGCAATAGGGCACGTACAGGCTTGAAAACAAGGCTAGACAAGGGTAAAAAGGCTGAAAACTCAGACCCAGAGTGAATAGAATCTGTCAAGCAGTGATACGACAAGAAACACAAAGGAAAAAGAACAATGCAAGGAGAAAAAGTACTTCAACCCTTAGAAAGAAGATCTCTCCTCAGTGGAGTCACCAATTATGTTACGAGGGAAAAACTCTCTATGACCAGGGTAAACCACAACAGACATGTATGACTACAAAAATCTACTCAATTCCAACATATACTATATAAACCAATGTGCAAGCAAGATAAGAAAGAAGCCTACCTTGTTCCAACATTTGATGATGTTCCACTGTTGAGCACTTTGACCCAAAGCTTTGTACCTGCAACAAGTTCTCGACAAACAAGTAGAGCAAGTATATAGTGATAATGTAAATAGGTTAGCACATTAGATAGCATAATCCATTAATAAACATTACAAATATTTCCATGGATAATAATCATATATTTGCATAATACCAATTGGACGAGAAAGGAGTATTTCTATTAATAAATGATCAGCAGAAGCGAAAACATTACAAACTTCCGCGTCAGCACGGTTCGGAACCAATAAACCAAGTTCCTTCCAACTGGGCCTCCACCACTTCAATCCTCCACCAAAGGCAATCTCATAGGAAAGAGACAATGAGGTTCTCTCAACAATAGGGAAAGAGCTTGGGGGCTGAACAATGTGTTCAGACTTGAGGGACAAAGGGATGCAGACTCAATATGAAGTAATTTCTCGAGAGTAACTTTGCTCTCAAAGTTGAATGCTTTCTCCTCTTTTCCATATTTTGGAATTTTGCTCTTATAGCCTTCAAAATGCAACTAAAGGGCCAAGTCAGAATGTTTCTAGTATATGGAAGGCTGAGGATAAGAGATCTCTTGTCCTGACATGGAAACCCGACTTCATTTTTGTATTTTCTGGCATAAATCCCAATGTACGTGGGCTGTAGTGGAGCAACCTGCGCATATGCATGCTGTATAGTAGATAGGGCGCGTATATGCGGAAACATATGTATATTTAGCTCTAGATTCATCAAAAAAGGATGACAAGTCTGCATAGGGAAATGGAAAAATGCCCTCTGTGCAAGATAGCAATGGTGAGGCAAATCTTGCTATAACAGTGATGGAATGGTTACGGTAATTGAACATCTTCATGCATTTTCAAATGCTTGCACCATTCTCGGGGTAAATAATAATGATAGTTGATGATTTTTTTTATGAATTCACTTCAAGGCAATGCCACCTCTTTATTTTCCAACCTTACTGATGGATGTATCTCTACCTGGTTTGAACTTTCTTACTGGTTTACCTCTACCTTTGGACATTTGGATAATCCTTATGAGCATCTTAAAATATTTAATCAATTACATATGAAGGATAATGAACACATTCTTACATTTAATCTTAGGTTTATCAAGCCAAACAATTTAATTCCTACTTCCATTCTCCCTACTAACTTGGCTTCTCTATTGCATTACTACGAACTTCTACCTCCTCTTTACCGATGGCGGTTGTAAGAAAAGAATGTTCAAAACCTAGAGCTAGCTCTATCCACTTGCCTCAACTTCGAAGAGAAAATATTTAGAACATGTTACGCCTTTGGTATTCATGATTCACACAAGGAATTTGTCTTCTTTGATCCCCATCATCAAGATTTTACAAGATCGCATGTTCCTTCTTGAGTCTCAATATTCAAATTATGATGGGAGTATATCTCGGGATCCCTCTCTTCTAGGGCCTATTTATGATGAACTCACTGTTATCACTGAAATTTCGTCCGCACGTGGCGACAAGAACTCAACATCGTCAAAACAACAATGAAGTCATTCATGGCCCTGAATTAATCTTACAGCATTCAAAAAAGGTCAAAAACTATACAAAGTAGTGAAAAATTGAAGAGCGCTTTACAGAAGTTGGGCGCACGTGCACATGCGTGGAACAGAAACGTACCATGCGCGCATACAGGCACGATGCGCGGCTGTTAGCGCAAAAATCCGCGCACCTGCTAAACGGTGCATTTATTGAAGTGGTCGGCCTCCCAACCACTTATGGATCAACTCCCAAGCCGATTTGACCCTCAAATCTGAGCTGAATCTGCATGGTACGCTCGTCAAATACCTAATAATGCCCTAAATGGCCTCTTTTCACACTACAAAGGAGTTACACAATAACCCAATGCAATGCTATAAAAAGCCATGAATGCACCTCATTTTCTCAAGGAATTTCATGTAATGTTATGCTGCCTATATTGTTTTAAGGACTCACTCCTTGACAAGAGCACTTTGGCACCATTTCATTGAGAAATCCACCTCTCCATTGAGTGGATTTGCAAAGGAGTTCTTTCATCATCATTTTCATTTTTCTTGTTGTAAGGAGAGCAAGCTTGTGAGGGTCCAAGAGCCTTCCCTTGGAGGAAGAAGGGACTCATAGTCCCCTTTCTTCTTGGTGCTTTGATTTCATCAATAGATCAGCCTAAAAACATTGGCGACATTGGTCTTTTTGTCCTTGTTATCTCTATATTTCCATGCTTATAATTTTTGTTTGTATTAGTTTAATTCTTGCTTATATTTTTGTTTTTCTTTCTCTAACTCTTTCCTCTACAGCTGTCATGCTCAGCAAGACCCAACTGGGCATGCAAGAACTTCTTATTTTCTCACCAAGGTGACGAAAATGGTGCAAACAGATTGGCGACCATACTGGGGAGAAGGTATCAATTCCTACCTCATTTGGGTTTATTTTTCTCTTCTTTTAGTTTGATTAACTTGCAGGTGCATAAACCGGCCTAGGCCGACCTGTCAACCATTCAATTCAAGGGAGAATTGAGAGAAATACATCCGGATTTTCTTTCTCGACCGTTTGTCACTGGTGCGCAGGTATTTTACCCCACAGATGCGCATCGTGCGCGCATGCGCTTTACTAACAACCATTCTCTGCGCGCATGCGCTTTCTGTCTCAACTCTGTTCATGCGCCTGCACTCTGTGCGCCTCTGTCTGCACTAGGGGCCGCACATTTGAGTAAAATTTCACATTATAAGTTGTTGGGATGTGGGGAAGGTCTTTTGCCTTCTTAAAAATGATGTTAAGCATGCTTTAAACACTGCACCACACTTAGTCCCCTCATCATATAAAGGGGTTAGTCCAACACACATAGGCACTTAGGAGGATAAAAATCAATTTCCCTTCTTTGCTTTTTGCCACATGGATGGCTTGTTTTGACTTACAAAATAAGGTGGTAATCATTTTTAATCACATCTAAACTTACATTTGGGACTAGAAGCTAAATTGAAATCGCTTAATATGCTCTTCTCTCGCGCCTTCAAGCGACCTTGAGAATCAGAACAAGATTGTGAAGCAATTTATCTCCCTTAAAATAAAATTTCAAACCTTTAGGAGAGGACAAAGACCCTTTTTGGGACCCCTCTTAGTTTTTTTTTTCAAACATATCTTAATATTGTAACGGGCCCATACATGCCCACATGTCACAAAGATAGGATAGTGTTTGAATTTCTGCTTTCTTAGATCAAAACACTAGGGAAGTTTAAAGGTTTGTAACGGGCCCATACATGCCCACATGTTCAATCTAGGATAGTTTCAAGCTTTCTTAGATTACATCACCATAGTGAGTTAAAGGATAGTAACGGACCCACATGTCCACATGCTAGTTTTCTAGGGATTTTGAATCACGCAAGGTTGTACCAAAGGCACTTAGTTAATTACGTAATCAAACTCTTGTAAGGACCAAGCGAAGTCCACATGCAGCAAGGTGACATCTAATTCACTAAAAAATTGGCACACTTTAACTCACACACAAAAGTCACTTTTCACTCACATAGCTTCTTCTCGAAACATGGAGGTCAAAGTAAGTTTCCTCCAAAGGGATTCCGAAAGTACCCCATCTTTTCTTGACGAGACTATCCACTCCCATTGTTAACTCAACGAGGTTGGTTTGCACCCCCAACCTCC